>JAAEAF010011090.1:0-27791 GCA_011037195.1 Triatoma infestans
TTTCTGATGATGTAGCTCATACAGTTAGTAACTCTCTCTGTTTATTACACAATTTGAGTTTAGTTTGTTTAATGGGAAATATATCCAACACCGATTAACATTTTTTTTATCTTTATCCCTGAAGAAGACAATAAATTTGTCGAAACGTTGGAAAAGATTTAAAAAAAGTGTACATTTTATTGACCGCTCCTCGAGATCTCCTTTAGTTTTTATCAACTATGTTTTCATCTCTCATAATGATAGTTTGAATATTAAATAAAAAGAGAAAAAAAGGAATCAAATCCTAAAGAAACCGGAAGTTATAAAGAAGAAAGCAACTTATTCCTTAATTTTTACTTTCTCTTACTCCTAGTAAGAGGAAGTATTGTAATCGTGTCAAATTTTCGATATCGAGTTTTCAACGGAAATATCCGTTTTGAGTTCCCCTGAGTACAAAAAGTGGTTTTTAGCAAATGGTCGTGTGTGTGTGTGTGTGTGTGTATGTATGTGAACTGCATAGCTCAAAAACGAATAACCGTAGAAATATGACACTTGATATTCCGTTTAGGTATCACCATAGCATCTGACAGTGGGTCATTTATCCACATTTCTCAACCGGGAGTACCACTTTATTTGTTTGTTTTTTTTACTTTTTTGCGTTTTTCTCAAAAATGGTTCCGACGATTTTCTTTAAACTTGATATATCAGCTACACATACAAAGAGCTACAACTTTTATTTGAAATGTTTCTCTGGTAAAATTCATTTAAGGGTACTTTTGAGGGAAGGGTGGGATTAGGTTTTCATCTAAAGTGCTATTTCAGATTATCAAGCAATTCAATCATCTAAATAATGTTAATTAGAATTGAATATGTTGTTGAAATTCCGAGTTTCAAAAAATCGGATAACCAGAAGTGCGTTTCCATTACCACTTTACTAAATGATTTTTTTTCGCGATTTTCTCAAAAATGTCTCAAACGATTTTCTAGAAACTTCCTATATAAACTAAACATACATAGGTCTATAACTTTTATTTAAAACGTTTCTCTGGGAAAATTCATTTAAGGGCATTTTTGGAGGAGAGGAGGGGTTATGTTTTTCTCTAAAGTGCTATCATATTTGATAAAAGTGTAATTGGATGATAGATTATACAATTCTATCGCCCAAGTAACCTTAATTAGAAATAAATAGATGGCCAAAATTCTGAGTTTCAAGAAAATTAGTAAACCGGAAGTGCGCTTTTACTGGACAGTTTTTTTTCAGTTTTCGACGAATTTCAATAAATTTGATACATGAACTATAAAATTTGTCAATTATAATTTTGTGAACTGGCGGAAGAGAAAGTTGTGTGAGTGTTTCACACCAGATTTTTAACCTTCCCCCCCCCCCCCCCCCCCCCCCCCCCCCCCCCCCCCCCCCCCCCCCCCCCCCCCCCCCCCCCCCCCCCCCCCCCCCTCTGTACTCCTAGTAGAGGAAGTATTGTAATCGTGTCAAAATTTCGATATCGAGTTTTCATCACCGGAAATATCGTTTTGAGGTCCCCTGATTCCAAAAACGTGGTTTTTTAGACAATGGTCCTGTGTGTGTGTGTGTGTGATGTGGTGTGTGTGGGTGGTGTCCGTGTGGGATGTGTGTGTGGTGAACAGGCATAGCTCAAAACGAAAAAATCGAGAAAGTTGAAATTTGTATTCCGTTAGAGGTCACCATGGGATCTGACATACGATTATCTGTAAAAATTCCTCAACCGTGGAAGTACCACTTTACTAATTGGATTTTTTAACTTTTTTGCGATTTTCTTTTAACTTTAAATATCAACCACACATACAAAGAGCTACAACTTTTATTAGAAACATTTCTCCGGGAAAATGCATTGAAGGGCACTTTTGGGGGAGGGTGGGGTTAGGTTTCCATCTAAAGTGCTATTTCAGTTTATTAGACAATTCTGTCACCTAAATAATGTTAATTAGAATTAAATATGTTGTTGAAATTCCGAGTTTTGAAAAAAATCGGATAACCGGAAGGTGGCTTTACTTTACCAATTTACTAAATGGATTGTATTCACTTTTTACGTAATTTTCTCAAAATGGCTTTGGACGATTTTTTTTGAAACTTCGTATCGCCACTAACAGCAAGATCTACAACTTTTTATCTAAAACATTTCTCTGGGAAATTTCTTTTTTAGAGCCTTTTAGGGGAGGGGTGGGGTTAGAATTTCATCAAAGTGGTACCTAGTTCATTATACAATTCTATCGCCCAAGTAACCTTAATTAGAAATAAATAGATGGCCAAAATTCTGAGTTTCAAGAAAATTAGTAAACCGGAAGTGCGCTTTTACTGGACAGTTTTTTTTCAGTTTTCGACGAATTTCAATAAATTTGATACATGAACTATAAAATTTGTCAATTATAATTTTGTGAACTGGCGGAAGAGAAAGTTGTGTGAGTGTTTCACACCAGATTTTTTTAAAACGAAACAAGCAAAAAATGAACGTCTTCTGTCATTGCAAATACCCTAAAGTTCTTTAGCGCTGGCTGTTCATGCACAATATAAATGTTGGGCTGCTACTTTTTCCTTCATAAAATACTCGTAATAATTCCGGTCTGCCTCAATGAAATATGTAGCTTATTGCATAAATCATTTCCTCTTTGAGTTTCTCCCCTTTTATTCAAGCTGAAAAATATTTCAGAGATTTCCTGTCGGAGAAATAAGAAATAAACATGTTTTTTTGTGTTTTTTTTTCACTTTCTCTTATAATGTAATAACAAATATTGCGAGCAAATGAAATTTTGGAATTTGATTTTTTTACATTTTTAGATTTTCTCTAAATACTCGATCTGTCCCCTAAATATGCAAAAATGTTTTTAGTGTGTATACATACTTATATGCACCAGACACGCCTCTACTTTATACCAGCAATTGTAATTGTAATTATAATTGAAATGTAATTGAATTTATATTTTCTAAACTTGTTATAATTTTATAAAATAAAAAATATGGTGAAAAATTCCAAAATTTAAATGCCTAATGTGATTGATGTATGTCGTCAAGGGTTGGGCAATATAAAGATTTTAAGAGTTTAAGATTGAAGAGGGTCATTACATTCTCTTACTCCTAGTAAAAGGAAGTATTGTAATCATACCAAATTTTCGATATCGAGTTTTCACCGGAAATATCCGTTTTGAGGTCCCCTGAGTCCAAAAAAGTGATTTTTAGCAAATGGTCTGTGTGTGTGTGTGTGCGTGTGTTGTATATATGTATTTGAACAGCGTAGCTCAAAAACGAAAAATTGCAGAAAGTTCAAACTTGATATTCCATTTTGGTATCACCATGGGATTCGAGAGTAGGTGAGCGGTCGAAATTCCTCTACCGGAAGTACCACTTTACTGAATTTTTTGGTTTACTTTTTTGCAATTTTCTCGAAAATGGCTCCAACGATTTTCTTTAAACTGATTACATCAACTACACAACCAAAGATATACAATTGTATTTAAAACATTTCTCCGGAAAATACACTTAAGGGCACTTTTAGGGGAGGGTGGTGGGCGAGTTGTCCTCTAAAGTGCTATTTCTGTTTATTCTACAAGTTTATCATCTAAATAATGTTAATTAGAATTAAATGTGTTGTTGAAATTCCGAGTTTGAAAAAAATCGGATGACCGAAAGTGCATTTTTATTGAAATGTATTTTTCAGATTTTTGGTATTTTTTCGAAAACGGCTTCAACGATTTTCTTAAAACTAGGAATATAAACTATACATATAATGCGCTACAACTTTCATTTAAAACATTTTTCTGGAAAAATTCATTTAATGGCACTTTTGGGGGAGACGTAATGTTATGTTTTTCTCTAAATTGCTATCACAGTTGATTATACAATTGTATCATCCAAACAAAATGAATTAGAAATAAATAGATGGCCAAAATTCCGAGTTTCAGGTAAATTAGTAAACCTGAAGTGCTCTTTTACTGAACATTTTTTTTTTTTTAATCTTTCGATGAACTTCAACGAATTTCATCAAATTTGGTACATAAACTATAAAATTTGTCAATCATAATTTTGAAAACAGGAGTAAGAGAAAGTTGTGTGAGTGTTTCACACCAGATTTTTTTTAGTTTTAGATAATATATGGTTCACAGAATAATATTGAATACTGCCAACATCTGATTTCAATCTGATTGATTGATGTCTCTTTGTTGCGTTTGACTTGGAGACTCTTACTCTAAGTACCACTTCAGTACAATATATATGGCTCCTACCATCAATGATATTGTTACTTGTAATATAATATTATTATTATTATTATTACTCAGATGTATCTCTTAGTTGGCTGATCGGCCAGGGGGTATCATAAGAAAAACACAAAAAAAATTTTTTAAGTGTTTTTTTATTAATAACCCGACGTTTCGACAAGCATTGTTTGTCTTCTTTAGGGGCTATCTTAGAATCGGAAAATTTGTATGCTCTATCACTACATGTTCATGAGTCGTACTGACTGTGGGAACGGTCTAGAATGGCGCAACCGTCATACGCTTCGCACTATTATTATTATATATCATTCAATCTATATTAGAACATATCTTAAGTGAATTGTTAAATTTCGTATAAGAAGAAAATTGATTTCATCAGAAGTGCGATCTTACAAGAACCACGGTCCTGAGAGAGATGCCTCCATTAAGCCACAATGCCTAGTTAGGCGCCGACCAATGCCGAGAGGGGCCGTGAATGACAATCCGGATCCCGCTACTCAAAGCTCCGAACAGCTCCGTTCCGGACCCCAATGAGCTCTTAGACTGCAGGGGTCAACCACTGCATTCATCCATAAGGATGAGTGCTGTGAGGTCATCCACGTCTGGAAGCTTGACAAACATGTGCCAGAAGACCACCAACAGCAGGCTCGGGACCAATGAAAGGGAGAGAGGCGCCCAATTTGACAAACCTATCCACCTCCTCATTCCCAAAGATTCCCATATGACCTGGAATCTAGACCAGAAGCACATCCTTCAGTGAAGAAAGATCTTCCAGTCTTTTAGAACATTCCAACACCAATCTGGAAGTGAAGACACATGAGCTAAGCGCCTTCAACGCAGCCTGGCTGTCCGAGCAGATACAAACACCTTTTAAATTAGTGTTACGCACCCTCTCATCCAAAATACAGCAAAGAATTGCATAAACCTCAGCCTGGAAAACGGTGGCCCACTCACCAAGAGGCGCTACCAAATGATCTCCCGTCTCAAAATAGACGGCAGCCCTAGACCTATCATCCATCCTGGAACCGTCCGTGTAGCATCGGAGATAATTCTCAGGAATCACCCCAGACAGACCCAGGGTTAACCAATCTTCCCTAGAAGGCAACCTAACCCTGTAGGAATGACCAAAGACAAAAGTCTTCAAATTCCTATCAGAAGGGAAACTGTAATGGGAATCCTTAAAAGCATCTCGCGATAAATGGTAGAATGACCATATCGTCTACCCTGCCAAAAACCTGCCTGTTTAATTCTATAACAGGCTTTCATTGCCTGGTTTTTCACCTCCACAAAGAGAGGTGGAATCCCTAACAAAGTCTCCATAGATGCGGTCGGTGTAGTCCGAAACGCACAAGCCAAGCGTTGGATAACTTCCAGCAGCTGTCTAGCGGATCGTGTTTCAATGCGACGCCACCACACCAAAGCCGCATATAATAACCCACGTTTAATGGTCCATGCAATAAATCCAGAACATCATCTTGGGAGTAATCCCCCAGTTCTTACCTACAACTCTTCGACATTGCCAAAAGGAAATTACTGCCTTTTAATGCCGTGTCTTAACATGTCCCTACCAGTTCAATTTACTCCAAGGAACTTCACTGATTCACCAGAGAACTACTCCAAGGAACTTCACTGATTTACTAACGTGTATGGAAGTGCCTAATAACCTGAGAGGTGTAAAACCCACTGTCTTCCTTCTATGAGTACACAGAATTGCCTGGGTCTTATTAGGATTAATGAAAAGACCTTTATCCTGTGTCCAACAATATACCATGTTAAGGGCGCTTTACATTAAGTCCTAAATAGTGGACAGACAGCGCCCTAACAATAAAATAACACCATCATTGGCATATGTTTGCACATAAAATCTCGATGAATTCATCCTAACCAAAAAAAGGTCATCCATGACGGCCACACCACAACTTTGGTGAGAGACAACCCCCTTGAGGGCACCCCATCCCCACTATTTCTGAAATTAGTTTTAGTCAAAATCCATTAACCCGTTATGAGATTTTACTGAATCGTTTTTTCTTTTCCCAAGTTTTTCGCGATTTCCTCGAAAATAGCTTCAACGATTTTCTTAAAAAAATTTCGTAAGTATCCTAACAACACATATAAATAGTTATGACTTTTCTTTGAAACATCTGTTTTTTTAGGAAAATTTATTTTCCAGCAGCTTCTGGGGGGGGGGGAACCACAAGATAAAGCTTTCCTCTATAAAATATTAAAGTACTGTAATATTAATGTGTTGATACGAGGATCTTCCGCTAGGTGGAGAACTTGCACTAGGTTTTTTGGATAGTGTGTTATAAAGAGGTAAGGATGCACTTCCTCTAATCGCCGACATCCGGTGTAGATATGTAAGTTTTTTTTTATCATTTCTTTTTATTATGTTAAATAAAAATGTTTTTATTTTAAATATTTTATTTAAATAAATTTCTTTTTAAAAAAATGATTTAAATTAATTTTCTTAACGTATGTGGTAGGTTATAAGGTTATGTTAGGTTTTGTGTGTGTATGTGTGTTTAATTAATAAAAATGTAATGATTATAAAATTATGTATATAATGTGGGAAGGTTGGGTTCCTTAATAAACTATTGATCCTTAAACAAAATTTTATTTTGAATATCAATTAATACAAAAACATTGTAATAAAATACAGAAAGTGGTTAAATTAAGAAATAAAGTTAACTTAAACAAAAACCGGTTTTTTATAGTCAATAAAATATAATACTCGTTGAACCAACAAATAATAATTAAAACTACAGAAAATGATGCCTATTTTTTTTATAAAAGTACTCACTATAAACCATATGTTTATTTAATCGCACGCACCCAAGCGACACACAGATGAAATAGGAACATTCACTTTTTACATGTATATATTATAAAACTGTTCCCCAATTTGGGGAGTCCGCAATATAATGGCCAGATTAAAGTAATGAGAAAATTCAAAGAAAGTTTTTTTTCCGAAAAAAATTGCCTTCATACAGAATATTTCAAAAGAAAACATAAATTACAATGAAATAGGTTCTTCACTACAAATTGTTCCTCTTGAAAAGCGACAAAATCAACTCCATCTGGTACACCTATATAAAATAATAATTCACAATACTGTCCTTCTTCTACCCAAAAAACATCCATTTTTTTTATGCCCCTCCAAAAAAAAAAAAATTACCAAATCCCAAAAATCTTTCTATATCCCTTATCAACTTAAAAAATTATCTCCTATATTCTTCTCCCTGAATAAGATTGATGACGTCTGCTAACAGTCATTTTAACAGCAACATGATTTTTGTTTCATTTATCACTAAATCAGTTACAATTTATTATCAAGAATATTTTAGACTTGATGGTTAATCTCAAACTTTATATTCGAATTATTTAGACTTTTTTTTTTTACCAAATTCTATCCGCAAATATTGACCTTAAAAATTTTATTCGTGAATATTATATTGTATGTGCCAATTATAGTTTATGTTATTTATGATTAATTATTAATATTGTAGGGGTAGTGAACCCCCACCACTCATCCACTCTAGCAGAGAGAAACAGCCCCTCTCGGTCAGAGAGGAGAGGTTTGGCCAGTGGATATATATATATATGAGAGAGAGACAGTCAAGGATCATTCTGTTCAATTCAGTCTTACACATCAGACATCATTCTGTTGATTTACACTCCGTACATATCATTTTAGCCACGTCAGTCTGTCAGTTCAGTTCAGTTCTAAATTCTAAGGTGCAAAGTCCCTGGCAGTCAGATATATATATATACATATATCAATTATATATCTTAAACCAATCTTAAGGTGTTTATCTTTCATCATCAACAACCAACATCTCCTCACAACACCCTTACAATATTTATATATATATATTGTTCGGTCGCGGCGCCTTTGAGGTGTATATTTCATTCTATTTCTCCATGTTTCTATTTTATTTATTGCCCTGTTTATTACGTTTGGATTTTAATCCCCTGCTACTTTCCAAACAATAATTTTCTGTTTCTTCCTTCATCTTCCGCCGCGTTCCCACGCTTCCCCGCATTTTCCCTCTCTCTCTGTTTTTGGTGGTGGGATTGCCGGCACCTTTCATCTTCGGACTGCGCGCGTTATTTCCGTTTCCCTTACCCTTCAAACCTTCTGTATTCCTCAAAAACTTAACTCACTTCTCTTCAGTGCATCGTCTGGTCAACAGTGTATTGTGCCGTTCTCTTCTCTGTCGCCCGTCTAGTTGACCTCAGTTACCGCTTCTTCTTCTGTGGTGTAGTGTTCATTTCGCCTGGTAAACTTGCTCCTTATACCTCGCCTAGTGAACGTGTGTTTGCCAGTGCCTTTACTTCACCTTAATAAGTTATTCGCCTTATTCGCGCCTTCGCGTTCAAATTAATTATTTACTGACTCCGTGAGACGCAAGAATCTCTTTCCTCGCCACCAGTGAAGAATTACTCACCTTCCGCGCCTGGGTTCTTCTAGTACCATCAACCACTTCACCTGCTTCCACGAAGCACTCTAACCCCCCTTCCTCTCTCCTCAAATCTTTCTTTCGCCAAACTACACACATACATGCGCACACCTGCACTCACACTGATTCACACACATACCCACCTCCTGCTTCTTCAGTCCGCCTATCACTTCAGCGTCAAGCCTTCAACTCATCACTCACCGTCAGCTAAGGGTAAGTCTCATTTTCATTTCTTTCCACTGTTGTTTCATTCCGCTTCTTGGCGTACGCTCGCCACCGCACCTTGGGTGTCTGCCGCGCAGACATATATATATATTTAATGTTCTTATTTGTTTAATTTAATATTATTCTCTAATCCTAAATAGCAATTTATTATTACATAATATTGTTTACTACGTTGTTATTTAGATTTTATATTTATTGTAAACATTTGAATGTGCTCACCTCTTAATAAATGTAATTCCTGTTTAATTTCATTTTTGTTATTAGACTTTGTAGTCCTCACGCGTTGGTCTAGTGGCTAGCGCACTCGCCTTTCGTGCGAGAATTCAGGGTTCGATTCCCGTGAGGGCAAAGTCGGTGTTGACCCAGCATCGTGATGAAGAGTGGGAAGCTACAGTGAGTAGCGCCCTAGGTAGCGAAGGCCGGAACTAAACGGCGTGATTACCACACGCCCCCTGATTCAAATCAGGTGCCGTCTGGGAAGCCTTGGCCCTTCATGGGCTGTTGCACCATAGGGTAGGGTAGGGTTATTGGACTTTGTTTTGTAAAATAAATAAATTAAAAAAATATAAAAAAAATTATTAGAAGCGAAGGGATTAGCTTAGTGGTTAGCGCACTGGACTCCCACGCGGAGGTGCCGGGTTCGAGTCCAGCTGTGCTGCCCTTAGATTTTCTCCACCTAGGCAGCCTCTACAGCTCACTGTATGGTGAAGCAATTATACGGGCAGACAATAATTCTTAAGCCAGGTTTATAACCTATCTCTTAAAAATCTAAAACCATAACAATCTATCAACACATAAATAAATCGATAATTCACATTCTTTCAGACAGATTTTAATATTAGAAAGTATTTAGGTAAATTTGTATATAAGAAGGTTGATTGAAAATGATGAATTTGAGATGATATTAAATACTTCAATATGATGATGGTTTCTTTTAAGATGATATTTATTATTATCTCAAAACATTCAAACTAACTTAACACCATTATTAAAATTTAATTGAAAAGTATTCTTTAAAGTACGCAATTTATTATAAATCATTTTCTATTGTCCTATCATAAATTATAATCATTCCATTTTTATTATTAAACACACATAAACAAATTAACATATCCTTATACAAACCTCCTGCATATAATCAATAAGTGTAGTGCCTGACAAAAATATAAAGTTGAAGTCAACTCTCTATAGAAATTTAATAACCTAACTCTGACAAAAGATGAGAATCCAAAACCTGTCGGTAATACCATAAATACAGACGCTAAGACGGATAAAATCCCTGACATTATCCAGCATTACGAACCCACCTACATATTCAACAAGTCTAGAAAACAATACTCTGGAGAATCCTTCCATGATACCCAAAATCTTTCTGGGCAGTTATGACCGGAAAAAGTCTGAGGCTTGTATCAGTGTGAACAAAATTAGTCTTCGCATACTGAAGGGTTTCCTCATGGGATACCTGAAGAAGGTGGTCATATTAAGTGATAGTACCCGCAATTCTATGGGGAGATGAAGAAGATTCCTAACAGGCTGTGTTGCTGTCATACAGAGATCTATAAGTCAGGTCTAGCTCTCCCAGGTATTGGAGAAGAATATATTGCTCCTTAGAAATTTTCCAGATCCTTGGATTATTCAAGGAAAGTTACTCTGAAATAGCTACTGTACGTTCAGATGTCTGATCTCGGCACCAAAAGGGGAGTAAAAGTTATACTTCTTCGTAATGTTCATAGTAATACTTCTGGTCGCAGAGTACTATACCCTTCTTTTTTTTTGTTAAAAGTAAGAAAGAGAAAGTAATAAATTGGAACAGATTTTTCGAAGGGATGCGACAATATATTTTGAGATTTAAAAGGGGTATCTACTGCTAAAATACATTAAGGAAAATTAGACAGTCGTGTGAATGTTTCACACTAAGTTTTAGGAGGTGTCCGAAATTTTGAAGACACTTTAATAGTTAAGGAATAGTTTCAGTATATTATCTTTCGTATAGAATTTATCCTAAAAAAAATAGCTATTTTCTGATAAAAATTATTTAAAAGGAAGTCTTATTATAGTACCCCTTGAATACAAAGTAGGATATGGATATAGTGATGATATATAAATAGCAGTAATACAAAATGGGATAGAAAGGCTGTAAGAAGTGTTAAGAAATCTGGAGTGAATTTCCACTTCAGGGGTGAAGATAGATTACCTAGAATAGTTTGTCTAGATCTCTCGACATGTTCTTATCCTAGACTAAGGAAATTCCCCTAACTTTACTTTCTCAATACTCCAGTTTACAGCACAGTCGTCACAACATATGAGCTAGGAAACTAAATAACTGCTTTTATCTAGTTTGCCATCCAGCTGTTGATATATATATATATAAGTAAAATAAGTAGATATTTGCTGACCTATTGAGTAGGGAGTTTGGTTTAGTACGTTGAGAGAGTAACAAGTGCTCTGCACTAATTTATTATTTTTTTTTTGTAGTTTCTACGAAGAATAGTGATTTGATTTTTGGTGGGACTGTAGAGTTAACTTCTGTGGTTACAGTGTTAAATTTTCAAAACATTTCAACGAGTAGATTTTTGTTATATTAACAATTTAAATTCGGTTCACTTTTAATAAATTTAGTGATTTGTGCTTTAAAGCTCTGTACTGGGGGGTCAGTGGGGGCAGAGTTATTGTGGTGGGGCGATAGACACTACACTAACACATTGAAGAAAAATATAACACTTGTGGATGTGCCAGTAAATAAATAAATATTTAACAATACTCTAATATAAACAAAACAAAGTCAACATTTATTACTATACCATATAATTAACTTGGTTACAATTGTAAATTTTCCAACACTTAAATCTAATCTGTTCATCTATTATATTCCACTGATAAGTGAAATTTAATTATCATTTTTATCTCCGAAAAACAATTATTAAAACGAATTAAAAAAAAATCTGGTGTGAAACACTCACACAACTTTCTCTTACTTCACGTTCTAAATATGATAATTGACCAATTTATAGTTTTGTGTACAAAATTTCATGAAATTCGTCGAAAACTGAAAAACTATTCGTAAAAGCGCACTTCCGGTTTACTAATTTTCTTGAAACTCGGAATTTCAGCCATCTATTTATTTCTAACTAATTATGTTTGGATGATAGAATTGTATAATGACCTAGGATAGCACTTTGATGAAAATCTAACCCCACCCCCTCCCCTAAAAGTGCTCTTAAAAGAAATTTCCCAGAGAAATGTTTTAGATAAAAGTTGTAGATCTTTGAATGTTTAGTTTATATGCCAAGTTTCAAAAAAATCGTCGGAGCCATTTTTTAGAAAATTGCGAAAAAGTGAATAACTCATTTAGGAAAGTGGTAAAGTAAACGCACTTCCGGTTATCCGATTTTTTTCAAACTCGGAATTTCAACAACATATTTAATTCTAATTAACACTATTTAGATGGCAGAATTGTCTAATAAACTGAAATAGCACTTTAGATAAAAACCTAACCCTACCTCTCCCCCAAAAGTGCCCTTCAGTGCATTTTTCTGGAGAAATGTTTCTAATAAAAGTTGTAGCTCTTTGTATGTGTGGTTGATGTTTGAAGTTTAAAGAAAATCGTCGGTGCGATTTTTGAGAAAATTGCAAAAAAGTAAAAAATCCAACTAGTAAAGTGGTACTTCCGGTTGAGGAATTTTTACAGATAACGTAGTGTCAGATCCCACGGTGATACTTAAACGGAATATCAAGTTTCAACTTTCTACGGTTTTTCGTTTTTGAGCTATGCTGTTCACATAACATACATACATACACACACACACACACACACCATTTGCTAAAAACCACTTTTTTGGACTCAGGGGACCTCAAAACGGATATTTCCGTTGAAACCTCGATATCGAAATTTTACACGATACCATACTTCCTCTTACTAGGAGTAAGAGAAAGTAAAAAAGGAAAAAACTTCCTAAACTCTTTGAATTTATGAATAAAGCATTACTAAATATCAGAAAGACAGACTAAATAAACCACATTAGTTAATACTGCGGTTGTAGACATGGATAAAAAGATGATGGATCATTTTGCATCGTTATTAGATTGAAATGATTGCCGCTCTTTCTGACTCATTTAGTGCAAAATTAGCTTCTCTGTCAACTAAAGAAGATATTCAACGGATTAGAGATGATTTTAATAAACTTGGAAAGGCAAGTAAAAAAGGAAATCGATTCATTAAAATTGGTAAATTATAAAAATGAGAGCCTTATTGAGGAACTTGATATTAAATCACGTAATAATAATTTAATTTTTAAAGGTATCAAGTTCAATTCAAACGATTTTTCTGAACTTGTAAAGTTTTGTACTGAGGTATTGAAAATTGAATTAGCTAAGGACAACATTTATGCCCATCCTCTTGGTCCTGTTACCGCTTCTGGAATTCCATTGCTGGTCTCCTTTGTAAATTTGCTGTATTAAATGCGAGTAAAGTACTAAGAAATACAGGCTTTGCTGTGCATCAGGACCTGCCAATGGTTACAAGATAGAAAAGGGCTAAAATCTCTTTGCTGCTTTTTCGTTCAAGGTCAAAAAATTTTCATGGTGTCACATGGTTCGTTTTTTGGAAGAAGATGGCATCTCTAAATTAAATGAACTGGTTGGAGCTGATGTGACGGAATTTGTGACGGCACTGTGCACTGATACTCTTCCTAAAGATTACTTTTCGTCTAAAGGCCCCCTACAAGGATGTTTCACTCCGCGCAAGCTTTCATCTGCCTCTGCTAGTTTTTCTTGAGATAAGTTTGTCTGTCAGAATAATAATACTATAAATAATGATTTACAAAAAAAAAAAATAGTGAATTTTTTAAAGTATCAATTATTTGTTTGAAAGTGGCAATGTTGCTGGATTAAAAAATAAACTGGGTAATGGTTTGTTTTTCGAATTTATTAAAAAATATGATGTCTTTATTTTGATAGAAACGTTTGTGATGCAGAAGAATTTTAGTACATATACTAAATACTTTTCTGAATATGAGTTACTGTGGACTCCTGCTGATGAAGTATCCAAATTTGGAGCGCAATGGGTGGTGCAGTTTTTGGTGCAAAAACAGGTAAATGTAGAGAAATGTTTCATTTTGTCACTGTAGATAAGTTTAATTTTATTAAATTTAATGCAGGAAAAGAGGAGGTGTTTATAGTTCCTGTGTACTTGAACTGTAATTTCTGGGAGAGGGAATTTAAAAGACTGAATGATTTCTTGAATTTACTTTCTCAGAAGAGACTGGTACTTGTTGGAGATTTCAATTCGAGAACTGGTCTTACATAGACTCTCCCCGAGGATCTGTTCTTTGATAATTCTAAGTGCAGTATTAATAGAAAATCCAAAGATAAATTAATAAATAGTAATGGTTCTAAATTATTAGAATTATGCGATAACAACGAACTGATAGTATAAAATGGTCGTTTTTCTGGAGATAATCAAGGTGAATTTACATTTTTTGGCGGAAATGGTTCCTCTGTTATTGATTTGTGCTGTGTCTCTTTTGATTGTCTCCCATTTATTGATGAGTTTTATATAGTACCCGAGATATTTTCCGACCATCTTCCATTGTTTCTTTCCATTAATGTTGATTCTAAAAGCCTTCCCGCCTCGTTTGAAATTCTACCTCTTTTATCGCAATTAGTTTGCCGCGAAACTAATAGTAAGATGTATAAAAGCAACCTTAAAAGGAGTGTTTGTAATCTCGATTTTTTTTCCTTTAAATTCTCAGGAGAGCGTAAATATTTTGGTTAATTGCATTAAACATTCTTACCCGGATTCCGGTTCTGTTTCTTCTTTTGTTGGCTATTTCCGTAAAAGCCATGGTTTGATTTCCAGTGTTTGTGTGTTAGAAAAAGAGTATTCAAACTTTTGAATTAATTTCGATATACTAATTCTAATTTGGTCAGATCTGTTTATAGCGAAGTTAAGTTAGAATATAAATCTTTGTGTACAACTAAAAAAAAGGCTTATTATTCTTCTTTAATTGAAGAGTTCAAAGGTGTTACGGAGTCTAAGCAGTTTTGGAAAATGTTTCATCTGCGGTAATAATATTGAGCTGGGTAATTTCGTTGATCATTTTCGTAAATTGTTGAATTCTTCTCCGGCTATACCCATTCTCTATGCTGAGCCTTATATTGCTATTCCCCAGTTGGACTCTCCGTTTACAATAGAGGAACTGTTAAATGTTATCAGTAATACTAAAAATAATAAAGCTCCCGGCGTTGATCGCATTGTATTTCAATTTTATAAAAATGCTCCCTTCGTATTTCTTAATAAATTATTAGCTCTGTTTAATTATGTTTAGGATACAGAAACAGTTCCGGAATCATTTAGCCAAGCAATAATATTTCCTTTGTTCAAGAATGGAGATGTAAATGCTGTCACAAATTACCGGGGTATTTCTTGTTTGAACACAATGGCCAAGATATTTACAGGTCTGCTTCGGCAGCGTTTAGAAGCTCATTTGAAGAAAAATAATACATTACCTGAGTTCCAGTCAGGTTTTAGACGGGGGTATTCGGCTATTGATCATATCTTCACTTTAACTAACCTTATTAATGTCAAGTTTTTGCAGAATCCAAAAGAATCTATTTTTTTTTTTTGTGGATTTGTAGACTGCTTTTGACTCCGTGGACCACAGAATGCCAATATTGAAGCTTTTCAATCTTAGCCTCTCCTCCAAATTTATTGCAACAAAAAAAAAGATATATTCTGCCGCGTGTTCATCAGTCTGAGGAACGCAAGGTATGTCTGAGTTTTTTTCAGTAGGCAGTGGAGTGAGGCAGGGTTGCTTATTAAGTCCCACTCTCTTATCGATTTTCGTTAATGAACTCCCCTCATTTCTGGAAGGCGGTGTTCATATTGGCAACATTAAAGTTAAAGTCCTTCTGTACGCAGATGACGTGGTCCTCGTTTCTGACAATCCTACGGCTTTGCAGTGGAGTATTAACTTGTTGGATAAATACTGCGAACCATGGCATTTTTTTTTAATTTGAAAAAAGTCCAAAATTGTAGTTTTTAGGCGGGGCGACAGATTAAGGTCAGATGAAAAATGTTTTTTAGGGGTGAGCGAATAGACACTGTTAACAGCTACAAATATTTAGGTGTCACTTTAACATCTCATTTATCATATCAACAGCACTTAAATAACAAAGTTACTGCAGCTAAATTTGGTTTAAACAGTGTTTGGTCTCGTTTTTTTTGTAGGAAATGAAATCCCTTTACAGTCTAAATACCAAGTGTTGTTCGCTCAATTATCTGTTATGGAGCGCAAGTTTGGGGATACCAAAGTTATGAAGTAATTGAGAAATATCAGAGATATTTTCTGAAAAAATTATTTGGTCTTCCGATGGGCACTCCTAATTATATGTTGGACATTGAAACTTCCCTGGAACCCGTTGTTCTTTATACTCTCCGTCTGCATATTAGGTACGGCTTAAGGGTACTCACTTTTCCCTCATTTCGTTTGCCGAGGATTGTGGCCTTAGAGATAGTGAATCGCAAAGCTTTGTGGTTTAAACAGTGGATTACTTTTGCGAATAACCATTCGTTGGAATTTAGCGCGTCCCTGCAAAATTTGTCTTCCCAAAATATAATATCTTTACTGCACCATTCGTTGTTAATTGTCTAATATAGTACTCAGTATAAAACCTTTAATAAGGTTCATTGAATGTGCCTGGAAGTATAGGCATGAGTTAATTAGGGTTATATAATTTTTAAGGTGATAAGAGCCATTATTATGTTGAGCATAAAGCAGGAAATTATTTTAAGTTTGTTGTCTTGTATTGAGAAGTATTATTTTGATTTATCTACTTTCTTATTCTATCATTATTTTATTTTATTTTAGTAATATGTTAATTTTGTTTTATTTCACTAATCTTTTTAAATTTATTTGAATTGTGTATAATGTTTATAAACTCTGGCAGACAGTAGTTAATGGAAACGCACAACTCCTCAAAGAATTTATTGAAGTGTATGAAGAAGTGATCGAAATCTTCACAGCCTCCCACCCAGATCACGCTCAGAATAAACTCCTTCTTAGAATTATAATATCAAAAAATAATATATCAAGAAATTAGTTTCATGTTCATTAGGACTTGGACAGATCTAAAATTAGTTCTTTCTAATATTTTTCTCCTCAGGCAAAGACGATCTTACTCACACGAGAGAGCTATACAATACTTCGCAAAACAATAAATTGTAGAATAGAATTTTTATCAACAATAGAGACATTATCAATCTATGGGGAGCCGATCGCCACAACTTATTAAATTTTTATAAAGCTTTTGTTCGGTCTAGATTCGGACTAGATTACGTTAGTATAATTTATGGGTCTGCAAGAGAGTCGGTACTCAAAATAATAAATACTATCCATAACGAGGGTTTGCGCATGTCACTCGGAGCTCTGAGAACAAGCCCAATAGAAAGTATTCTAGCTGAAAGTGGAGAACCAGCACTGCAAGTTAGAAGGGACATCCTGATGTGTAACTATGTGTCAAGGTTGTTGCCTTTAGGCCTATGAAGTCATTTACTACAATCCTCAATTTGAACATTTATACGCTAGGACAAATACAAGCACTTTACCTTTGGGTGTAGGTTTTAAAAATTTTTGTTTGCTAAACAATGTATCCATTCCCATGCCTGTATGTTCGATCTCTCCAAAAATAGAACCTTAGACATTGAATGGGCTTAAGTTTGACGGCACACTAGATAAAACTCCGAACTACGTATACAGGAACCTTCTACACGAGCGACTACTGCTTAAATATAAAAATTATATTAAAATATTCACCGACGGGTCAAAGGCGATAAATGGAGTAGGAGCAGCAATGGGGGAGGGGTAAGCACGCCGCATTTCCCACACCGTTTAGTTCCGGCCTTCGCTACCTAGGGCGCTACTAACTGTAGCTTCCCACTTTTTATCACGCTGCTGGGTCAACACCGACTTTAGCTCTCACGGGAATCGAACCCTGAATTCTCGCAAGCGAAAGGCGAGTGCGCTAGCCACTAGACCAACGCTTGAGCCTACCTAGACCAATCTATAGGTACATAAGTACATTTTTACTAACCAAGATTATAACATACAAAGACAAAAAAAACTAGTTACAAATTTTGAAAGACTTTGTCTAAATAAATATGTGATGGATGTCAGAAATATAAAAATATATTTCATTTGAAATTATCAAAATTATGAAGAAAAAATGTAACATTCGCTGGCAAAAGGGACTATTCAGGTAGAAGACCATCATTATCTTTTAGAGTTCATACAACTCTGTTAGCATTATCTACCCCTTCAGACAGGGGAAGATTTGAACTAATAACTAGAAGGCATTCTTTCAATATAGTCCGAATTAGACATTCTACCAGTAAACATCAGTGCCAGTTATAAGTTAAAACATAAGTGTTTATTCTAACTAGATTCAGTATATTAATAAGCATATTATTGTAATTGAAAAGTACTTAAATTCACTTAGAGAATATATCTATTTTAAAAACAGTGGTGCTCTCTTGATTAGTCTGATACTTTTCTCTTAAACATATATACTTACAAGCCTTTTACAAAACCGCTCACGCCACAAGCTACTACTACATACAAACACTTCAAATTATAATATTTTCTAGTTTATCTTTTCCCCACGGACGATTTCTAAAGTCGTTGTGGTAATATCTGTAAGAGGATCCAAATCATTAAAGATTTAGAGGATCCGAAGAAATTAATTATTCCATTTTAATTCCTATCATCCTTATTCCCAAAAAATCAATTTCCTCAAAGCTTTCACAAAACGTGTCCTCACCCTTAGCCACTCTAAATTTCACGAAAAAACCTAAATATCCTATTCAAACTTTTTCAGAATAATGGTTATCCGAAATCTCTATCTAAACAAATTTTTGAACTGCCTCATAATAATAGCATTTTGCCCCGTAATTCGGATAATAACCAAATCTCATCCTTGAATCCTAATTCCACATCTATTCCGAAATATATCTCCTTTCCTTATATAAGAAACCTATCAGAAAAAATATCCAAAGACCTCAGACCATATAACATTATCCTAGCACATAAAACAACGAATACAATACACAAACTTTTCACTAGATTAAAAGACCCTACGCCGACTGAATTACAATCAAATATTATTTACAAAATAAATTGCCGGCAATGTACAGCCACGTATATTGGACAAACGAAACAATATTTAAAGAACAGGTTATACCAACACGTCTATGATGTAGAAAAAACAAACCTAACTCTGATAACATAACAGCACTCACTAAACACCATACTGAAAAAAGACACGATTTTGATTTTTCTAACACCAGTATTTTGGCAACTGAACGTAATAGGAAAAAACTTAATTTTTTAGAAATGTTATATATAAAAAAAGAGAAAAATTCTATTAATTATAGGACAGATACCAACGGTCTCTCTTTAATTTATCATAACCTGATTTCTTAATCCCTGACCTTGTTTTTCCAAATAGACTCCTTTCTCCTCTAGTCCCGTTATAAATATACCTGCCTGCCTTTCACTATGTTTATTTTTTCACCTTTCTCTGTGTTGTTGAGGTGTTCTCAACTTTTTAGTTCTAAATTTTACATAAGTTTTCAATTTGGATATGTTTTAAAGATTCTTTATTAGTTTTTATATTTTTTATTGTTTATGTAAGTAAACCAAAAAAATGTTTTATAAATTAATCCATAATTTCAATTATTATTACTTTCTGTTTTCTTTTTATTTTTGTTTTTGACTTTCATAAAATAACCTATTGTATTTATATGTTGTAGGCCTTGAAAAAGACAATATATTTGTCGAAACGTTGGCAAAAATTTAAGTTTTTTTATTTTTGGTTATAAAAAGACCGAAACTCAAAATCCTTTCCTTCATACAAGTAACGGTCGAGAAGAATCTTCCATAATTAATTATTCCCTCTACCTAGGCAAAACTAGGGAGGGAGAATTCCATATATATATATATAGAGGCGAGTTTTCGACACCAGTCAGTCAAAATCATTCTATGTACTTTCTATTTTCAGCCAGTCTGTCTCACTCTCTCTCTCTCTCTTAATTATTACTCTCAAATATCTTACAACCAATGTAAAAATCCTTGCAGTTTGTTTTACTTACTATTCATTATATCAATGTTCAGCACAATTACAAGTTTATTTCATCACTCTTGTAAATTATCTCTAATTCTCTCTCTTCTCTCACATCTACCCCAATATCTTTTGGTGTTATATTTATATCTTTTGTATTTTAAAATTTATAATAAAGATATTCTATTCTAGAATTATATTTAACTTTTACAGTAAAAGAAAGTTGTCTAAGTGTTTCTCTAAGTTTGTGTTTTTTTTTCCTAAGTTAATGAAATGATCTGACAGCGACTGATTCTACTAGTTAAGTATATAAAAATCTTACAAGACCAAGAGGATTTAAATACAATGAATGGCTAGTAGAAAAGAATTAAGGAAATCTCTACTGTCAACCATAATTTTCATTCTTCCCATTTCATAGTAATCTACCTTTGTCAGCTGCAGCGTTGAAAGGAGCAAAAAAAATCGTTTTTTTTTTTGTTAAACATTTTCACTTATACTTCTACTTTATCCTTTGTATCTTTTTTTTGCTTCAATTTCAACATAGCCAGATGGCTGCTTTTGTTGATCCTTTTTTTTTTTACTAAAGAAAGAATCGTATTTACATTTTTACATGGTATTCTTCAATACTGGTCTCATTTCCATTCCGACAAATTGAATTAATGTATTTATGTATTTACAAAAAGCAAACAAACAAAAATAAAGAAATTTTTTTCTATGCCTATCTGTTAAGGTCCACAATATATTTCATTAAAAAGAAACGGAAAACTCCACAGCGTTGACGTTTTTATAGATGGAGCTATTTGAACGCACCTTAATCATTTAAATAAAAAAAATCTGGTTTGAAACACTATACGACTCTTTCTTGCTTTAATTAATACATCTACAATATTTAATTAAGATTTTACTTGTATATATCTGAGCAGAGCCTTATGTGGGAGCGATCAATGTTAAAAAACCAACAAAGCTTGTGGAAATTTAAATTGACATACCTTTCACAGTTAATCATTAATTAATAATTAATTTTTTCACAAAAAAAAAAAAATTTCAACTAAAAGTGATAACGTTTTTATACAATATACGCAGCAAAATATTCAACAAGTTTTAAAGAAAATCGTTTTAAACGTTTTCAAAAAAAAATTGCGCCAAAAAAACAAATAAACTCGAAATCTTATTCTTCCGGTCAATCGGTTTTCTACAAATTTGAAATTCTATTTATGTTTCTAATGTGTATTAAATATTATGTCCGTGGTGAGAAAAACAAAAAAAAAACATATATTTACTGGAAGTGGTTCTTTTCGAGGAAAGCATAACATTACTGTTTCCCCCGAGAACCCCCAAAAATTCAAGCAGAAAAGTTATAAATAAAAATGATAGGTATTATGTTCTTAGATAGTATACGATGTTCAAAAGAAAATTGTTGAAGCAGTTTTTTGAAAAAATAACGCGAAACTAAAAAAACAAAAGTCACACATCTGGTTGATGGATTTTTGTTCCGAAATGTACATGTTTGATGCGGTTGATGCTACCTATAAACGAAATACATTGATGATACATTTCTATCTATGCATTATTATTATTATTATTATTCACAGAGGGATGGGCAAACCCTACGCTATCCAAAGCCTCCCAGGGCCCATATATAGCTACCCCTAATGAATAACAACCACTAGGACTAGAACAAAAATCCAGGCCCAGGTTTTAAACCATCTAAGTTTCACCACAGACCGAACAAATCGGACCAAAACCTTAAAAGGACATAGCTTAAGATCATCTACAGATATCCTATTCCGGCCGAAGGTCCTAAACCTAATCTCCTCACAGCCCAAACAATCCGTCATCAGATGCATGGGCGTTTCCTCGTTCGTCTCACAAATTCTACAAAAGGGGTGAGGCATGAGTATAGAAATGTCTACCATTGTATAGAGATGTCTCCTTAAGCCACAATGCCCCGAATCCAACCAGATGCCTGAGAGAGGTCCGTGAAAGACTGAAGAGGCCCAATGAGCATCTTAGACTGCCAACAATCCACTGCAGAGTGCTGTGAGGTCATCCACGTCTGAAAGCCTGATAAACATGTGCCAGAAGACCCACCAACAGCAGGCTCTGGACCAATGAAAGCGAGAGAGGCGCCTAATTCGGCAAAACCTATCCACCTCCTCATTCCCAAAGATTCCCATATGCCTGGAACCCAGACCCAGTAAAGCACCTATCTTCAACTGAAGAAAGGATCTTCCAGTCTTTAGAACACATTCCAACACCATCTGAAGTGGAAGACACCTGAATAACACGCCTTCAAACGCGCTGGCTGCCGACAGATAAAACAACACTCTTTTAAATAGTGTTCTGCAGCCCGCTCATTTCCAAGATACAGCAAGAATTGCATAACCGCAGCCTAGAAAACGGTGGCCCACTCACCAAGAGGCACTACCAAATGGTCTGCCGTCTCAAAATAGACGGCAGCCCCAGACCTACCATCCATCCTGGAACCGTCCGTGTAGCATCGGAGATAATTCTCAGGTCTATCTATGCAGCAAGCGTTTCTTGTTACAAAGAAAATCATTGTAATTAATCGAAAAAAAAATCATTCGAGAAAATTGCAAAAAAAAAACATCGAAAACGTCACACTTCTGGTTAATCGATCTTCTTCTACAAATATAGAATTCTATCAATACTTCTAATTTATATATTAATATTATGTATTTTGGTAAAATTAAATATTATACCGAGGTAATGCTTTAGAGGGAACACGATTTAACTCAGTGCAATTATATTACAGTAAATAATATAAGAGTATCTAATAATAAATTGATGCAAAAAATAGAAACAGAATTTAGAGATAATCTGTTGCGAAAAGCAAATAGCGCGAAATATCACTGCATTTATAAAGAATTAATGTTGAATTTAGGGGAGAAAAGCTATATAAATGATAAAAATAGTTTGAACTTTATAAATGTAATAATGAAGGTGAGAGGTGCACTGTTTAACCTAAATTTTAGTGTAAATAGGGATGAAAATAGGCATTATTGTTCTCTTTGTAATCTTGGAGAGATCGAAGATATTATTCATTTCATTGGAGAATGTCCGATCCTACAGGAGTTTAGATTACAGTTTTTGGGGAAGAGAAAACTAGAGAAATGTGAGGTCATACTTTATTTGAATGGCTTTGATTGGGTCAAGTTGTATAAGTATACAGTAATAGCTTGGAACTACAGACAGTTTTTAATAGATCACTTCAATTATTAAAGCTGAAATAATATGTATAATATTAAATTATAATATAAATTGTATAATAATAAATAATAGTTTAGTTGTATGTTACATAAACAGAGTCAACTTGGCAGACGGACTAAGTCCATGCCTAAAAATGTGTTTTGATTTCTATAAAAGAATGTTTGGTTATTTAATTTAAATTCTCTGTAGAAGATGTTTTGTTTGTTTGTATTTTCTGGAATAAACACAATTATTATTATTATTATTATTATTATTAATGCTTTAGAGGAAAGCATAACGCTACTGTTCCTTCCCCTCCAAGAACCCCCAAAGAATAATTTTTTTCCAAAAAAATGATGTAAATAAAAGTATTAGGTATAAATATGTGTGTGTGTGTGTGTGTGTGTGTGTGTGTGTATATATAGTTACAACATACAGAAAATTACTGGAGCCGATTTTGAGAAAAATCCCGAAAAATTGAAAAAAGTAATTTTTCCATTTTTGAGAGATTCTGTTAACCTAGGTCCACCCAAAACAAGCACACACACACACATGCACACACCATTTGCTAAAAACAATTTTTTTCGAACTCAGGGGACCTCAAAATATGCATTTCCGGGGTAAATTTCCACTTGGTTGCAAAATTCCACTTTCTAAGAGGAGTAAGAGTAAATAATATAATAAGGTAATAGTGAATTTAGAAGGAAAGAAATTAAGGTGCGGAAAACACTCAAACGACGTTCCATTAATGCAATATAATGTAGTTAAAATAATTGACTGGGGGTTTGGGTGTGTCAGTCACACAGTAAAGATCGTCTCTGTAAAAACTGTTTTTTATCCATAGTTCTAGTGATTCAATCGTAGTGAAACTTTCACAGTTAGTAGTTTTTTATTTGAACAATGAGCTGGTGAAGGCAAATTTTAATTACCTCAAACAGTGCGAATATTACAGGTAAAAAAAGACAATCATTAACTTTAATATATAAAGTTTGTGTTAACTTGTGCTCGTACTGTGTGGAGGGGGCACATTATCTTGCAGTGAGTATAGTGCAGATGTTTGTTTACTTGCCTGCTCTGGTTTAAAGTACTGCTCAAAGAGCATTTGTATATCTCATACTTATTTCATTTATTCATTTCAACAGCTAATTCTGACGAATTTTTCATCAATTTAAAATTTTCTTTGACTCAGATTTCTATTAAATTGAATTTATTTTTTTAAATATTTTCGATACTAGCATTTAAAAGTTGGAAGTTGCTATTTCTTAAACAAGAAATAAACAAAAAATTATTAACAGTCAAAAATAAATATATATAAATATTTAAAAAAAAAAAAAAAAAAAATCAGAGAGTAGAACAAAACAACAAATCATAATTTCTAACATGGTTGATAACGCCCCTAATTCTGAGAAAGAGACTGATCTTCGTGCTATATATAACCTAATTGCTCAAGTTCAGGAAGATGTTCGTAAAGGTAACGAACAAACTGCAATTTATAAAACTGAACTGGAATCTGCGAAAGATAGAATTACCAAACTAGAGAACTCACAACGAGTAACTGAAAATACTCTGAGTTCAGTTCGTCAGTGTGTAACAATAGTAAATGATATTAGTCGTAAGAATAATATTATTTTGCACAATTTGGCTGAGTTACCAAATGAAAATATGGAATTACTATTAAAGGAGGTTCATAAATTGTTTACTGAAGTTATGCATATTTCTATCAGCTTGACTGAGATTGATTCAGTTCGCAGGTTAGGAGTCAAAAGGCAAGATAAAGCAAGACCTTTAGTGATCAAATTTATTTGTTTATGGCGAAAATATGAAATTCTGAGAGCAAATAAAGCACTGAAAAACCATAATTTAAGTGTAACTGAAGATTTTTCTCCAAATGTAAGGTCTATAAGAAAAAATCTTATTCCTTTTCTTATTGAAGCTAGGAAAAACAACCTCCGCGCCTATCTAAGAGTAGATAGGCTGCTGATTGATGGTTCTCTATACACATTGAAAGAACTTCAAGCTCCTAGCACTGCCAAGTTATCTCTTGAGGAGTGTTTTGGCGATACAAAAGTGAAGGATAAGGAAAAAAGGAAACTCAAAGAGGTGGATCAAGAGAGTAAACAGTTAGAGAAGAAGCAGGCTTATGCTGCCAGACTGGAGCAGTTCTCTTACAGATTGAGATCAAAGTCTATTGAGGACCCTTCTAGAGCCACCACTAGTAAACAGCTTCCGTAGCAATCATCGAACACTGGACTGAACTACCGGCCTGACACTGGATCTTCTAATGGTGATTATCTTTCAAATGTGAATATAATTATGTGGAATGTGTGTGGTATTAAAAATATTGCAGAAATCTCACACGAATACTGTCAGAATTACTTAATTTGTTTATCAGAAACGCATGTTGTTGGCGATGTTCTTAGTTCTTGTCTCCCCTCTCCTCTATCTAACTGTAAAATTATTACTTCTTCTGCAATTCGACAAAAATCGGTAGGTAGAGCGAGTGGAGGTCTGGCTTTTATATTGCGGCGATGTGTTTCATGTAGAAGTTATTGAAAAATGTGAACACTGGTTGTTTGTTAAAGTCAATACGTTCTGCTGCAGTTTCATTTTAGGTTTCGTATATCTGAGCCCATCTTATTGTTTAACTACTTTGGTAGAAATGCTGGAAGACATCGTAAGTTTCATACAAAATAGTTTTGTAAATTATCCTTTCTTTCTCGGTGGAGATTTTAACTGTCGGGTCTCCGATTGTAACACGGTGGATGAGCATATATTTGAGGGCACTAGTCTTTGTGCAGTGCAGAGGAGTATGGACAGAGTGTACAACGCCAGAGGTAAAATATTACTAGACTTTTTAAATTCTTTTTCATTTATAATTATTAACGGTAGATCTCTTAGCGACGTACAGGGTTCGTTCACATTCTGTAGCTCTGTGGGTAAATCGACTATTGATTTGGCATGTTGCGGAATAAAAGATCTGGGTTTTATTTATGATTTTGAAGTGCTACTAAACATAATAACTAAAGATCATTTCCCTATCAAATTAAAGTTAAATTTAGCTTGTAAACTTATGACACAGAAAAACGTTCCGAAGCCATCTATAGGTGTAGCCATTAGATGGGATGCTGATAAGGCTTCCACTTTTAAACTAGAACTTAATAACAAGAATCTCGATTCACCGGAATTCCTTTCCGGCAGTGTTGATGAACTTCACGAAAGTTTTATGGCGGCAATTAAAGAATCTGCTATTGATGTGGGGATGTTGAGAACTAAGTATTTCTCACAGCCAAGCTTCAGTCATCGTGCCGATTATAAACCCCGGTACGATATAGAATGTCGTGAACAAAAAAAAGTTGTTAAAATTAAACTTAAAGCTTGTAAGTTGGACGGTTTTTCCGCAAGTACCAGCTCGGATTACTTAAACTCAAAAAAGATTTATAAGAGATTGGTTAAAATGAAAAAACTAACATATGAACAGAACATAGTTGATCTTCTATCTAAGGTAACTGATTCCAAAAGCTTTTGGTCAGTAATAAATAAATATAGAAAACGGTGTAGTAACCTTGGCATAATTTCAACGTCAGAATGGGAACTGTTTTTTACCAATATATATCCCCCAAGAATAGTAGATATCTGTCAATACAATGATGTGTTAAATCCAATATTGGATTATGTCATATCTTATGAAGAATTAGTTTCAGCCATAAATGTCTCCAAAAGAAACAAATCTCCTGGTAGTGATAACGTATCTTATGAATACTTTCAAAATCTTCCCGGAAGATGGCTGTATAAACTGCAATCGCTCTTCAACAGAGTCTTTGAGGAGGAAAGAGTTCCCAAATCCTGGGCAGTAATGCGTGGAGTAATGCTTCATAAGAAAGGCAGTGCCTCTGACCCTTTAAACTACAGATGTATCACCTTGGCTAACTGTATTCTTAAGCTTTTCACTCAAGTCTTAAACCATAGACTTCTTTCATGGGTTGAGGCGGCAAATGTCCTTCCTGAGTGTCAGTCTGGTTTCCGTGCGCATCGTGGCTGCATTGACAACATCTTCACTCTTAACTCAATTATCCAGCTCAATCTGCGCAGAAAGTCCACAACTTTGTATGTTGTTTTTGTTGATTTTATGCGTGCCTTTGATTCAGTCTGTCATGCCCTGTTGTGGAGCAAATTGTTTTCACTGGGACTGAGTGGGAAATTTGTTAGGATCGTTCGTCATTTATATGAGAATGCAGTGATGAGAATCAAATGTGGGGAGCGTTTGACTGACGACATAAAAATTACACAGGGTGTTTTGCAGGGAGAAACTCTCAGCCCTATACTGTTCTCACTTTTTATAAGTAATATGGAAGAATTCTTCAGGTCTAATGGTGCCTTTGGTATCAACTTAAGTCCAGGTTGTGATGTTTTTCTGCTTATGTATGCTGACGACTTGGTAATTATTGCTGACTCCCTTACAGACGCGCAGAAGAAAATGGACTTACTTCATAAATATTGTCAAGTTAATTGCCTGAAAGTTAATATAAATAAGACAAAGCTCTTAAAGATACATAGAGG
>JAAEAF010011092.1:0-28350 GCA_011037195.1 Triatoma infestans
AATACTTGACTTAATAGCCCAAAAGCGTTTTCTGTCACTCGGCGGCCTCGGGCATAATCTGTAGTTATAAATTTGTTTCTCTCTATCAAATCTTGCCACTTTTTTAGAATAGGGCTTCATCATAAAACTACTTAGTGCAAATGGTTCGTCTCCAATCAGGAAATGTATAATCACATCTGACCCTGGTAGTTGTTTCGGTCCCGGGATATTAAATCTATTGGTTGCTATTTTTTTCCCCATAATTGATTTTTGAAATATACCGTTGTCAGATTCTTTGCCGTAAGAACCAACATCAACTGCTACAAATTTATAATTTGCATCTACGATAGTTAACAGCACAATTGACAAGTAGTCCTTATAATTGAAAAATAGCGACCCACTATTTTTAGGTGCTCTGATGCGCACGTGTTTACCATCAATTCCTCCAACACAATTTGGTATATTCCATTTCTGCCAAAAATCTTGTTCAATTCGTTTGAAATCATTTTCAGTAAGAGGTGACATCAGAACAGGCATTAATTTTTGTCTCAAAAACAGAAGAACACTTTTCACGATTCGGGATATGTAGGACTGTGATATACGGTACGCAAATGATAAGGATTTGTAGCTTTCACCCGTCGCCAGGAACCTGTAACAACACATTTTTTATATAATTAATATATGTAAACGTTTTAATTTGTAGATGAAGAATGTAAGAAAAAATGGAAATTTATTCGTGATGGTTATAGATGATACAAAAAGAAACTAGGAAACTAGGTACTAGGTACTGGTTCGGCTGCTCCAAAAAACTCTAAAGATCGTAGACACCAACAATTACAGTTTTTGGACGGTGTGTTCCAGCATAGATCCGGAGCCTCAAATATACCAGCTTCACCATCATCATAAAATGGAGAAAATGTTGTTAATGATTTAGGTCATGAGAAGGAAGTTCCTGCGAGAAAGCCTACGATATGGTATCGTCTAAGCCTTTTGATGAAACCCACAATAGTGTCGGCAAGGTGACTGACACACTTAAACCCAAACAACAAATAAAAAATCAATCAAAAAGAAAGCATCTGCAACGAAACAATGACGATGATCTGTTGAAGCTGTGGAAAGAAAGAGATGAAAAAAGGCAATCTCTAATGAATTTGATTATGGAAAAGAGAGATGACTACGTGGTTTTGCCGTCATATTGGTGAAGTACTACGCAAATTGCCACCCCTTCAGAAGGCAGAAGCAAAGAAACATTTAAGTTTAGTGCTGTCGGATTACGAGATTATGGCAGCCAGAAACTTCCATGATTGTTATGCTTCTACTTCATCAGAGAGTGTACATGAAATACCAGGGCCTAGCAGCAATGAATCAATCAAGACGATCTTAACTTATTCACCAGCACCAATCCATTGCATGTCAAACTGTACTTCTGCTCACCAGAACCTACTGATTTACCAGGCCAGAGAGATCCGAGATTTATTCAATTTGTAAACTTACATCAATATCAAAAATAATTTTTCTTCAGCACTCACTGCTTGCCGTAGAACTTTTGGTTGAATGTCATCATAAATAAAACTAAGTATAAAATTAAACTGTTTCTTATTCAAACGGCAGCAGCTTCTAAATATTTCTTCATTACCTTCAATCAACACTGAATAACTTCCTTCATGTAATCTGTTTTTAAATAAAGGCATTGTTGCTTTTCTTTTCTTTCTGGTATATAATAACAAAAAGTCATCGTCCTCTTCCTCTGCCAACAAAAGACACAAAATTGAATCAGTTGAATCAAACACATCTGACATGTTGTCTATGTTAACGCTTTAAAGGGGCTGCAAGCTAATTGTCGCTGCGTTCAACACTGATCCGACCGCAGACGGCAGAGCAGCTGCCGTCTGCGTCTGAAGCCTGTCGCTGCAGTTGGCATCTGCGGTCGAGTTCAGAATTGTACCTTAAGAGAAACATGTATATCGCTTTTGATTTTATTTTCAATAAATGTGACCAAATGGCTAATTTCGGTTGCTATGGAGAGCAGAGAGAGATGTAAAGGAGGGGGTGTAGAAAAATAAAGCAAACGAGCGGTAAAAAAATAACCATGATTATAGAAAGGAAATATAATTAGGACCATCCACTTTTGAGTTTCATAATAAATCAATGTTCGAATTGCATGAATAGTTATAAAATAGCTATTAAATTTATTTCGAGATGAATACTAAAGCTCAGAATTGGAGAAATCTGTATGTTTCATTGTAAAAGAAACCTTCAGTTGTGAATTTTGAACCAGCATTACTATAATATTTTCTTGCTTGATTCAAAGGTCGGTTGCGTACTGTTTAATCTACTAAGATGACTTTACGCTGATTTTTTCAACAATTTCAAACTTCTTTTGAGCATTTCATGCATTTTGATGATAAGGTACTTAACATCTATCTGTTTGTCTGTCAGTTCATACATTGATCACCATCTCTGTTGAACCGATTTCTGCACAATTCCGCTTAAAACAGCTTATGCAGTTGAAAATGGAATTTACGCGTGTTTTAATTAAAATCTTCATAATTGTGCGCTTCTTCTTTTATTTCTATCAATTACTAATGGATAAGAAAAATTACCTCACCGTTTTATAGCGAAAACAATTGCAAGTGCAGGGGATTTAAGAGGTGACATTTAAACAAATATTTAATGCATATCCAAAATTGTAGAGATAACTATTTTACATACTTCAGTTCTGGATAATTGTTATTCTAAGACTGTAGCTTAAATTCAAACTAAATTAGGGCTAAATTAGATGCATTTTAGCACATAATTTGTTAGCAACAATCCATAGCTATAAATAATTCTAGCAAACAAAATTGACAAGAATTCATCTCTTCTATGAAATTATTTGTGAAAATTCTTTCCAATGTCTTTATTCAAAATCAATTTATTCAAAATCTTCATTAATCCAATACAAAGTTAAATATTCATACGACAAGAGAATAATATACTCAATATGTCTATGGAATTTTATATTAGTTCAACTTCTGAGGAAGTTAACGAATAAGAAATGCTCATGTACATGTAATGCTCAACAATGTAGTGGAAGAACGAAATTAAAAATAATAGTTTTAAAAAAGAGTAAAGAGTAGAGAGTCTCACATCAACCTTCAAACAGGACACTTCAGGAATCGCTCTCTAAATATCAGTGCCAGTTTCACAATAAATTAAATACGTTTATAATACCAAATAAGTTGTTATTATTTTAACAGAATTTATTTATTTATAAAACAGTAGTGTGTACTTAATTACTCTTAATTCTTATAATCTATCTCAAGCAAACATACAAGCCCCTTTCGCTAAAACGCTCACGACCCAACCAACTACACACATCATCACATCACCAAATACATTACATTGGTGCCAGCTGTTTGGGATATTTTCAACAAGAATCCACAAATTTACAAGTACGTAAAATTTCCAATTTAATAATTAAACTAATTATCCATCAGATAATTTTATTAACTTTAAATTAGTTTCTCAACGGAAGTATCTAAATATTTCCCATAATTGAATTTTTATTGAATTCATTTTTAAATTTTTGTATTTGCACCCTTATCCCGTGTGAATTTGTATTTCCAAAATGTATAAAATTAACGGACAAAACATGAAAATCGACGCTGCTGTAGAATATTTACTTGCTCAGCAACAATTAGCCAATCCTCCCACCCCCAGCAATCAACCAGCTAGTTCTTTAAGAAATTTACAATTAATTAATAGTTTACCTACTTTCGATGGCGAAAATTCAGCCAAAGTGACCGATTTCCTAGACCAAATTAGCCATTGTGCTAGTCTTTCTGGCTGGGACGACGCTGCCAAATTAGAAATATTAGCACTTAGACTCTCAGGTTCTGCAAAAATATTTTATGACACCCAGAAAGCGGAATTACAACGCCAGGGTACAACTATAACGTATCCTCTAATTTCTGAGCGACTTCTAGCCCGATTTCGTAAGGAGAAAACACCCCTAGTCCTCTTACAACAGATGACTAATATTCAGTCCCTGCCCACTGAGTCTCCTGAAACATTCGCGGATAGGATTAGACATATCCAATCCGCCATTCATTTAAAAGCTCAAGCTAACCCACTCGAGGCCTTACAAGCAATTCTAGATAAACTGGCCACTGATGCATTCCTGAAATCACTTCCTCAACCGCTTCGTAATGAGGTGCGAACGAAGCTTCCTCAAAAATTAGATGAAGCACTTTCCTATGCCAATGCCCTAAAAGAAGTTCAGGCTTCTGAAACAAACCCCACAGTTTTCGCTGTAACTTCGAAAAATTCTAATCGTTCACCTCCATCTCCTTGTCGTTACTGTGGACAAATGCATTTCCACAGAGAATGCCCGCATCGTAATAAAAGTCAAAAGCCACAATTAAAACCAACTACCACTTGTAGAGTTTTTAATGTAATAAAGAACAGACCTTGTCGCCATTGTTCCGGTCCACATTTTGACGTGGACTGCACCAACAAATTTAGACCAAAACCTCGCACTAACTTTGGCAAAATGCCTAAGAATTTTAATTTTCCTAGAAATTTTAATCACAGAGTATATAGTAATAATCGCTATAATAATAATAATAGTAGTCAATATTATAGTAACAATCATAATCCTCGAGTTAATTCAAATAATTCACGATTTAACTCTTATTCAGATAGACCCCAGTATAGTCATAATAATAATGGTTACGAAACTAGCAATCACCTCCAAAATAGGCCCACTTGCCAATATTGTTCAACATTTGGACATACAGCTCGTAATTGTTTCCAAATACAGCCCAAAACGAGTTAGCCTTCAGGCGCTTTCTCGAACACCTGGATTGACCATGGCTATCATACCTGCTTCCACCAGTTCTTAACCTAAGAACCTTAACATACCTAATTATGGCATCACGTCCCTTCATTTGCATGCGGACAATGTCGAAAATTCCAATTTTTCTGGCGAATTCATACTTTCGCAATTAAAAGTGATTTCCAATCAATACTTGTAGAAATTTTCTTACTGGGCAATCATTAATTTGCGCACGTATCTAACACTTAAATTCAACATTCAATTGTCAACTAGTACTCAAACACACCAATTTAGTACTAATCGCTAAGTTCACTAAAATTCCTAGTAACTAGCCACAAAATTTCTGTGCCACCTCGCGCACACAATACATACACAACTATAAATTGAATCTCTTGAAATAATTCTCAATCTATCACACTTCTTAACTTTACATACTACACCACATGTAAATGTTATATATAACATAAATGTATCAGGTTTATATCTAATTAAGTTGTTGCAATAATGACATATTATTTTTGTTTCAGCACTGAAAACTATCGTACTTCGAGTCATAAAATTATTCCGGCTTTAATATTTGTAATTATTGCATTATATATTTTAAATAATAATTGTAATTTATTTTATGTTGCAGAAATCAAGATCACCAAGTGAATTCGTAGTTACTTTTGATGAGATGATATTAATATTTTTTTATATATTGTATTTACCTAATTAATTAATATTTTTTTCAGTTTGCCTTAAAAGGAAATTAAATAATTTGTATTATTCTTGTACTTGTTTATCATTTGTATTTTAATGTTATTTTTAATGTTATTGTTAACTTAAGGTATCTAGAAAACACAGCAAAGCTGAAGAGCTGATTAACATACAGTCGGCTTCACCCTTGTGCATACTCCCTCAAGATATATATTCATCTTTACTTCTTAGCTTTAATAATTTTTACACTAATATTTGTTGAAATTTAAATTTGTTTAACCTCTCTTTTACAGATCCAAGAATCTTCGTCGTCTGCACGATTGCATGAGTATGAATGTTATTGCATGCGCATGAATTTGATTGCATGAAAACTGCATGATTAACTTTAAGAAATTGTAATTAACAATAATGTATTTATGTATAACTCTGTATGATTATTTTCAGAAACACAAAATTTCTACAAAAGGAAAAGATCTTCATCTTCTCATACCCCTTGCGATCATCCTCACATCCTTGCGCATCCCTGCACGCTTATTAAATATATATATTTTTTTTATTTGCGTATTTTGTGTATTTATTTATTTGTTAATTATTTTTGAAATACTTAAGAGTTTTTTTTGTCCATATAGAGTTCATTCAAGAAACTACATACACACCTACAGTACCGACTTGTCTACATTGATCACCTAGCTACCCTTGCCAGTCACTTCTTCATCAGCAACACTCTCACTCGCCAAGCAGTGTTCGCCTATCAGCCTACCACCACAGCAACGTTCACCCACTCACGCAGCATACATTCAAACACGACGCAACGCTCACACCTTCAAGCAGCGTTAGCCGCAGAAGAAGATGACTGCACCCTACAACACACGGCCACCTTGCAGACGTTACACACACGCCTCTCGATAACTTCCAAGCCTCTACAACTCCAGATTATCTCCCAAATTTTTCGTGCCGAAAAATTTCTCCAGAGCAGGTTGAGGTTGATATGTAGTGGGCCCCAGAACGAAATTAAAAAGAATAGTTTTAAAAAAGAGTGGTAAAGAGTAGAGAGCTCTCACATCAACTTTCGAAACAGTGACACTCATGGAAATCCGCTCCTCTAAATATCAGTGCATTGTAGTTTCACAATAAATTAAATACGTTTATAATACCAAATAAGTTGTTATATATTTTAACTAGAATATATTTAATGTTAACAGTGCTGCGCTGATTATCTTAAATCATTCCTCATTACTTCTAACTCAACATAATTACAAGCCTTTTCGCCAAAACGCTCACGACACAACCACCTAACTACAAACACAGCAACACATTACAACAATAAGAGATGAATGTTTAAAAACCTATGGAACTTAGTTTTTCCTTTTTAAAGGGGTCTGGTTACTGGGACCAAAAGAAATATATGTGTCTTTCTAATGAAGCCGGGATGGAAACACTACAACAGCACCCCATCTAAGTAAATTTCTCTGAGAAAACTCGTAATCTGGAAGAGTTCTAGGGAAAATACATCCTTCTCCAACTCCCGGTTACCTTGATGTAAGCGTCGCAGTCTGCCAGGAAGCGTACATGACTCTTCTCTATCTTTCCACAGAAGCTGCAGGTACTATCGCGTTCTAGGCATACCTTCATCAGGCTCCTGAGTCTACATTTCCTCTAGTATCCATCCATCAGCATGTTTAGCCTATTTTTACAGAGACTGTTGCTTAGCTAAGATCTTTTCCAGTCATTAATGTCAAGACAAATCCTGCCTCAGTCCTTCAAGGATTTTCCAAAGTATGCTCTCTTGTTACAAAAACAAAACAATAAAAGAAAATTTTTCGATAGGTTACTTAGATTTTATTTTTGGGGGCTCATTGTAAATTCCCATTCGTTCCACGGACTCTTCCCACTGCGCTATTCTCTCGCTAAATATAACATTACCCATCAGGAAGAAAAAAATCTAAGCAGCACTGCTAGACTCGAAACCGGGACCTTCACATGGGACTTTTCATCTAGCTACCACTGAGCTAATCCCTTTCCTTAATGATATGTTAACATCCAAGGAACTTCACTATAAATATTTATAATATAGAAGAAAAATATTTAAAATCCATACATGCTTAATTATTAAAAAAAAAAAAAACACCTTGGGGTCCCATTCCTCCGTGTTTTTTGATATTCAATAAGTTTCATACGACAGTGAAAAGAGTTAATAAACAATTTTAATGTCCTCGCCAAAGTTATATGAACTTGTTGAAACCATTAATTATATCTGACATTTATAATATATTTAATTATATAAAAATTATAAAGAACACAAGACATTAATAATTAATTACATATTTTTATTATTTATTTCCTATGTTTACAAAATATTTTGAAAATCATAGAAGTAAGTAACAAACAATTAAATTTCCAACTTAAGTAAACAATACTTTCTTAGAAATAAATAGTCTGTAAAGGAAATTGAACTTTTGTTGAAATGTAATTGAGAGAGAAAACATCGCATACATCCGGTGATTGCCGAAAATATTTACTATCTGGTTGGACTAAAGTGATTTAGGTTAATTAGATCAACCCTATATGCTCGCTCAATAATATTGGAAAAATAATATCACTGTTGTTTTTATAATATATCCAAAATTACTATGAATAGTCATCACAGTATAGAAAGTTATTTACTTATTAAATTATAAGTATTACTATAAAAATAATTATATATATATAATTTGATAAGATATAGTTAATTTGATAAAGATTGTCTTCATATCAAATTACATCTCCTGTTTTTATTTAAAAACCCCCAAAGTTGAATTTTAAATCGAAAGTTTGTATAGGCGACTGTCTATAATAATGTGTTTATTAATCTTATTCAATTCTTCAATTAACTTAGATTTTTACATTCTTTTACTGCTGAAAGAGGAAATATTGCGATTATGCAAAATTTATGAAATTGAAATTCAAATAGGTATATATGTGTTGTAGGAGCCGGTGTTGGTGTAGTGGTTATGAGCATGAGCTAGTAAGTGGAAGGTCGCTAGTTCGAGTCCCGCGTAATAACTGCTAAATTTTACATTGGTAAGAAAAATGTTAATAGAAAAAATAGGTGCATCCGCCTCCGTCCACTACACCTGATCCGTCCCCGTCCACCAGCCCGCCTGAAAAAATAGACCATTATTTTTATTTTTTTACTTCATATTTTGACGCTACCGGAATAAAAAAAAAATTCTTTATCAAATAATGTGTGTGTGTGTGTGTGTGTGTGTGTGTGTACTATGTATGAACAAAATATATATGAAAAATGAAAAATAGCAGAAAATTCAAATTTGATGTTCCATTTGGGTACCACCAGATAATCCGATTCAATAATTTTTGCCAAAATATGTCAACCGGAAGTACGATTGCGCTGAATTTTTTTTTTCAGTTTTTTTGTTGTTGTTGCTATTTTCTTGAAATTTGGGCCTGCCTTCCGATATAATATGGATCTTATATAACATTTACAAGCCTTTTAAAAGTTCTAATACTGGACCTGGAGGGGCTTGAAAGCACGGAACCGCCAATCTTAGGCGACTTTCTGTGGTATACGCACAGTTCCAGGGTGGAAGAAGGAGTGGAAGCCGGATTATATGGGACAAATTCAGAGTCGTGACATCTCCGTAAGCCTAGAAGCTGCTGCAGGCAGACTAGTTGCAAAAATATCTGTGCCATTGAGATAAAAAGGCAAAGGGTATAAAACCCCTCAAAGTTGTCGTCTAATCAGATAGCCAGGCTACTTTGCGAGCAATTAGCTCTTACTCTAAGTCAGCTCGAGGTTGGTGTAGTACCCGGGAATTCAGGTTACGGAGGGCAACGAGAGGCAAATCGCCTTGCCCGGGAACCCTTATTGGACGTTTACCTTTGTAATGTTATGGTGTGGATGTGTGTAGTGCCAGTTTCACAATATATTAAATTAGTTTATAATATCAAATAACTTGTAGTTATTATTTGAAAGATTATATTTAATTGTTAACAGTGTGACTTCTCAATTATTCTTAATACTTCTATCTCCAACTTACTTACAAGCCCTAATACGAAACCGCTCGTGCCATTACAAAAACACATCCACACCAAAACATTACACCTTTCTGGAGTATTCCAAAATGCCACATGAATACAGATGAAATGCCAAATTCTTTTATTACAATTTAAGTTGGTTTTCTAATAAACTACAACTTGAAAATATGGAATAGGAACATTCCATACTTGCACTTTCAAAACCATTTTACTGTCTTCCAATATGAAATGAGAAAAAAAAAACTCTGAATATAAGTGTCTCATATTCAATGAGCCCACCTGAGAAGACTGAGTGCATCCATCCAAGCGAGAATCCTTCATCACCTAAGCTATCTTCTTCCGTTCATTGGAAATTACAATTTTAACTTGTGTGCCAGAGTGAAAGGATTAAAACCAATAATGGTATTATAATCTTCTAGTCAATATTGTACTCAGTTATAAACAATACTTGGTTTTAAGAGAAACACAGTAATAATAATAATAATAATAATATATATAACTTTCATGTAAATGGAATGAAGTCGTAGTAATATTCAAAAGGGAGAATGCAACATTCAGACCTTACATACATACATGCACACCATACACACATACATATATACATATATACATAGATCTATAGTAGAAGAACATAGTGATTGGCCTCAGTGAGAGTGTTGTTGTTGGTAAGAGCTAACACAGAAAGGGAAAAAGAGAGTTGATTTGTATAATATGTGTGTATATAGCCAGTTTTTTGTCGGAAGCTTCTGTGACATTTATAAAAAGTTGTTCAGCGAGAAACATGGTGGCGCGCACCTCTCGCTGAAGGAGAAGATACAGGTAGTGTCGTGTGTGTGTGTGTGTGAATGCTGAGGGAATGCACCTCACCATACAAAAGGTCAAGGAGTGTATGCTGTATATTCTACTATATAACCCCCATACCGACACAACTAAACACATCTCGTTTCTCTTCTCTATTTAGTTCCTTTTTATTCTTATTATTATACTCATCCTCCTTCTTTATTTCTAATCTTTTTATTTTTTTATTTTTCTACTTCTTTACTTTATTTTTTTATTTTTATTTTACTTCTTTAAACCCCGTCCCACCATGATTCCTATTAATTTTTCCCACACACAAACACCTAGCCAACAAATGCACGTTCCAACTGAGAATATAAGAATACTACACGAGAGACTTGAAAACCAAAGATAAAGATAGAAAGACAAAGTGATCATCCTTATACTTGTTGATCTTGAAATAAGAAATTATTGCCAACAAATTTACTGCTATTTTATTTAATTTATTTTTTTTTTTATTATTTTTATTTATTCACAAATATTCTATTCCCAGCATTTCTATAATATAAAAGCTATTAATAATTTATACTTTTAATAAATTGAAAATAAGTAATTATAAAAACAAGAGTGTTTATAATAATTCTTTCTACAAAATAAAAAAGACTAAGTCTATTGGAAATACTTTATTTTTCTTCCCTATGCAATAGTCTTTTTCTAATCCTTTTTTTTTTGGTTAATCCTGGGAGTTTAGCGTTAACATTTTTTTTTTAAAAGAGCACACTTGCTTATAAAAAAAAAAATCTGGTGTGAAACACTCACACAACTTTCTCTTACTCCAGTTCTCAAAATGATAATTGACAAATTTTATAGTTTGTGTACCAAATTTAATGAAATTCGTCGAAAACTGAAAAAACTGTTCAGTAAAAGCGCACTTCCGGTTTACTAATTTTCTTGAAACTCGGAATTTCAGCCATCTATTTATTTCTAACTAATTATGTTTGGATGATAGAATTGTATAAATCAACTAGTTTTCTAAGCGCACGAGATAAGTAAATAAAATAAATGTTTAAAAAGTCTGTTCTACTGCGCATAAAGTGGAACTTCCAGTTGAGTAATTATGGCAAGTAACGCCCTGTCAGATTCCTTTGCGATACCCAAACGGAATGTCAAGTTTGAACCTTCTGTTAAAAATCGTAGATCTTTGTTTGTGTAGTTGATATTCCAAGTTTAAAGAAAATCACTTGAGCCATTTTTGAGAAAATTGCAAAAAAGTGAAAAAAACACTTAGTAAAAACGCACTTCTGATTTTGATCTTCAAACTCGGAATTTCAACAATACATTTAATTCTAATTATTATTATTTGTAAATGATAGAATTGTGTAATTAACTGAAGTTGCACTTTAGAGGACAACCTACCCCCACCTCCTCCCCCAAAAGTGCCCTTATATGCATTTTTCCAGAGAAATGTTTCAAATAAGAATTGTAGATCTTTCTATGTGAAGTTGATATATAAAGTTCAAAGAAAATCGTCGGAGCCATTTTTGAGAAAATTTCAAAAATTGTGAAAAAAACAATTAGTAAAGTGGCACTTCCGGAGGAATTTTGACAGATAACGTGCTGTCAGATCACATAGTGATACCGAAACGGTATATCAAGTTTGAACTTTCTGCGATTTTTCATTTATGAGCTACGCTGTTCACATACATACATACATAAACACACACACACAGACACACACACAGACCATTTGCTAAAAACCACTTTTTTGGACTCAGGGGACCTCAAAACGGATATTTCCGGTGAAAACTCGATATCGAAAATTTGACACGATTACAATACTTCCTCTTTAATTAGGAGTAAGAGAAAGTAAAAGTAACTAATCCCTTTCTTAAAAAGAATGTGATTAGGTTAATTCAGTAGCCCTTAAATGCTTGCTTGAAATCTCTTTGACAAATCTTCGATTGAATTGCACAGAATTACCCAGTGGAAAATTCTCGATTGCTTGCACTAAAGATTAATTTTGGGCTGTTCAAAGCAAAAAAATTTGTCGTCTATGCAATCAAGCCATTCTCTCAAGATGTGATCAAATATTGAAATCTAGGATTCTTAAGCGCACAAATCTGCAGCATAAATAAACACAAAAACATTCAGCTTTGATTTACAGATTTTTACAACCAAGTTCTAAAAATATTCACTCGTGAACAATTGTTCACGCAAGTTTTAACCCCCTTTTTTACAAAAATGGAATTAAGTTGTCTCCTGAAACTCACTCCCCATGAAACCATGACGGAACTCGGATTATGCCCTTATTCAACTCTACAAATAACTTACTGTGCTTCTATACGGCCTATCATTTTGGCGAGTAAATTTTTCAACTCTGCTGAAAATCTGGTCAACTGAGAGTTCGAATCAAATGTTCGAAATTGAAATTTCATTAGTAATAAACTGGGTTGAGGTAACCTGATTATAAAGGAAACATTTTTTTGCGTGAATTTTTATAAATTTATATATTTTATATACTTAAATTCATGTGTGCGTGTGTGTGAGAGAGAGAAAGAGCGTGACCTAATCACAAACGAAAAATTATAGCAAGTTAAATAAAAAAAAACCAGTCCATCTCGAAGGATGACTGCTATGTGATGCTATATTTTTGCGGAAACTGTTTCAACAAGTTTTTTTTGTTTAAACTTGTGGTGCATAATTATGTCAATCCTTTTAAACATTATTTTTTTTATAAAAATTTATTTTTAACGGATTATGGGATATAAATGCAATGTGCTATTTGAATATAATGCACTAATCCTTTGTCTCACTTTTCTTTAGTGTTTTTTTTTACCAAGTTTCCGTGATTTTAATTAAATATTAACAAATATTAAAAGAAGTAAAAGTTCAATAAAAAAGCCATTGCTGAACATAATTAAACAACTCGAATAATTGAAGTAGTTCACATAGTCTGTCTGCTGTTCACAATCAGATATCTATTTGTGTATATTTATACGTACTATTAAATAAATTAAATTAACAGCTAGCTGAGCATGAGAACATTTTTTTATCAATTTTTGCATTATTATTTAGATTTTCGTTCAAATAAATTTCTTAAAAGAAGAAAAAACTGTTATATATTTTTTTCATTTAACCAATAAAACATTTTTATTACAGTTTTAAATTTCTCATCTACCTTCCAAATAAAAACCAATTTAATGTCGAAGATTAATCTTATTTATGAAATGAATGCTATAACAAATAATAAGAAATGTAATGTTACCATGTATATAATAATATACATCGATATCACTACCATCTGATGATGTGATGGGTTGTAAAAACATGAAAGATAGTTGGGATTTTAGTAAAGAGGAGAGGGGCGAAGGTTTAGGAAGTAAGGTGAGATAGTGAATGAAGTTAGGAATTGCTATATAGAGTTCATGAATGAAAAGGATGTTAGTCAGAGTGGCGGCGGGCCGGGGAAGGGTGGCCAACAGACGGCCTTTCTAATCTGCAGCACAACCAACAAACACACCAGACTATCGTCTCCCCTCTCTTAGCAGTGCTGATGGGAACCTTGTCTTCATTGCCCTATCCTTGCAATACCTTCAGGCTAGGTTACCTATATCTCACACCTACAGTAGGCTTATGTTTGCTTTATGAATCTTCACTTCCCTTACCTGAGAATTTTTTTTTTTTTTTGTTGTTGATATTATTTTTATTTCGGAAGCTGAAGGATTTAAACAAAAAAAAAAAAAATTATATTAGGAAGAAGACCCTAAGATATTTCCGTTATATTATGTTTCTTGCTGTAACTATTGTTACATTGCTTTTTAATAGACTTTAATTTTACTTTCTCTTATTCCCTAATAAGAGAAAGTATTACGATTGTAATCAAATTTTCTAAATTGAGTTTTCACCGGAAATAGACATTTTGATGTTTCCTGTATAAGAAGAAGAAAAAAAAAAATTGTTTTTAATAAATGGTCTCTGTCTGTGTGAACAAAATATTTCAAAAATGAAAAAAAATATGCAGGAAACTTAAATTTGGTAATTTCGTTTTCGTCTACCACTGCATCTGACACGAAAGTTTCTGGCAAAATCTCTCAACCGGAAATACGACTTTATTCAATTTTTTTGGTTCTTTTTCAGTTTTTCGCGATTTTTCTCAAAAACGGCCTTCAAATATTTTTTTTAAATTTCATACATACTACTATGTACTATACAACTACATGTATACGTGCTACTATGTAATATGTACATACTACTATGTACTACTATGTAAATTTGTTTTAGAGAGGTTTCGTTAGGTTTAAATTTAAATATGGCGCTACAAGTTGGGATAGACGGCGCCCACGTTGTTCACTTAGACATATTTGCATAACCACCTTTATTTACGGCCAGCTCAATTAAACATTTGTAAGCACTGCAATTTAAATAAAATTAAATTTTATTAATTGGTTTAAGAAAAAGTCGTGTGAATCTTTCACATTATACTTTTAATTTTTTTTTTTTTTTCGCAGACGCAGTTCTACAAATATGTCACATTTTAGTCATACGTTTTGAAGTGGCCTTAGTTTTTTTTTTTTTTTTCCTTTTTGGAAAAATATAATATTTTTATTTATAATAACGTTCACCTCTATGTGGGAACGTTATAACTCAAAAAATAAAAAAATAATTCCAAGATGTAAATTTGATTTACCATCAACTACAAAGTAACTGACATGAATATTTCGAACAAAATTTGCAGCTAAGTCCGTCCCTTTATCAAAGTCATTTTTACTTTAACTCCTAGTAAGAGGAAGTATTATTGTAATTGTGTCAAATTTTCGATATCGAGTTTTCATTGAAAATATCCGTTTTGAGGTCCCCGGAGTCCAAAAAAGTGGTTTTTGGCAAATGGTCTGTGTATATATATATATGTATGTAAGTATGTGAACAGCATAGCTCAATAAACGAATAATCGCAGAAAGTGAAACTTGATATTCCGTTTAGGTATCACCATAGCATCCTAAACTGTGGGTCATCTGTCAAAATTACTCAACCGGAAGTACCACTTTACTAGTTGTTTTTTTTTACTTTTTTGCGTTTTTTTTTATACAGAGAAAAATACTTGAAACACTATTTGTCGGACTGTAATGACACAGTTTCTAATATAGAACAAGTACTCTCTAGTTTTGATGGAAACAAGATTAATAATATATACTTATTTTTTGTCAAAAGTGTCAAGTTAAGTAAGCTACTTATAAATTAGCTTATTATAGTTCAGTTGTATCGCCTAGTTATCTATCTCTATTTTCTTTAAATTCTTAATGAGTTTACAGTTAGTAAAATATTGTACTGATTACCAGATAAGGATGATATTAATTTTCAAAATGTTTTTTGGTTTTTTTATTTTTATTTTAGATTTTCTATGAGTTTTGTATTTTGAGGTAAATATATTTTATTTTATTTTTTCAAGTTTTTTGTTCTGTTTTGTTTATTAGTATTTCATTTTTGTATTTTCTCCCACTTCTTGCTATAGATTTTTGTATCTTTAAAGCAATAAAGTGCATACATACTTTTTTGCATTTTTCTCAAAAATGGCTCCGACGATTTTCTTCAAGCTTGTTATATCAACTACACTTACAAAGAGCTATAACTTTTATTTGAAACATTTCTCTGGGAAAATTCATTTAAGGGAACTTTCAGGAGATGGTGGGTGGTGGGTTGTACTCTAAAGTGCTATTTCAGCTTACTATACAATTCTATCAGATAAAAATTAGTAATTAGAATGAAATGTGTTGTTGAAATTTCGAGTGTGAAAAAAAATCGGATGACCGGAAGTGTGCGTTTTTACTAAAATGTATTTTTCATTTTTCTGGTATTTTTTTTTTTACTTTCTTGCAATTTTCTCAAAAATGGCTTCGACGATTTTCTTTAAACTTGATATATCAACTACATATATAATGATCTATAACTTTTATTTAAAAACATTTCTCTCGGAAAATTCATTTAAGGGCAATTTTGGTGGAGGGTTTGGGGTTAGGTTTACCTCTTAAGTGTTATCTAAACAAAATTAATTAGAAATAAATAGATGGCCAAAATTCCGAGTTTGAATAAAATCAGAATGATCGGATGTGCGCTTTTACTGAACTTTTTTTTTCAGTTTTCGAGACGAACTCCACCGAATTTCATCAAATTTGATACACAAACTATAAAATTTTTCAAATACAACTTTGAAAACTGGATTAAGAGAAAGTTGTGTAAGTGTTTCACACCAGATTTTTTGTTTTCCGTTTTATCGATTTTTTTTCGAAAACGGTTATAACGATTTTTTTTGTTTGTTTCTTTGTTAACTTTGTACACTTTCTAAGGGATAGTACATTTACTTATAATAAGATATTATTCTTTAGAAATAGATTTAGGTTCATATTCTTTAAGCATAAGAGGAAGTGGGATGGTATGGCTTCGTCTACATATTTCTCCCGTATGGCACATCCTTATTATTTCAAATTAGATTCCGCCATTACATCTAAACTTAATAAAATGGAGATACCCCCACTCCCATAAATTCTTTAAATGAATTTCTCGGAAAAAAATTTCAAACAGAAGTGATCTTTATATTCATCACAGTTATTGTGAATCAAATTTACTGAAATTCAGCGATGATTTGATGAAGAAAAAACTTCGGTAAAAACGTACCTATGGTTTACATAATTTCTTGAAACTCGAAATACTGGCAACATATTTAATTTATTTAGATGGTAGTTCAGTTAGATGGGCGCACTTCCGGTCATCTGATTTTCTTTAAAATCGGAATTTCGACAACATATTTCATTCCAATTAATATTATTTAGATGATATAATTGTGTAATAAATTGAAATAGCACTTTAGAGGAAAACCTAACATCACCTCTCCCCCAGAAGTGCCCTTAAATGAATTTTCCCGGAGAAATATTTCAAATGAAAGTTATAGCTCTTTGTATGTGTGGTTGATAAACAAAGTTTAAACAGAATCGTTGAAGCTGTTTTAGAGAAAATCACAAAAAAACTGATAAAAACCATTCAGTAAAGTGGCACTTCCGTTTGATGGAATTTACTTGAAAACTTCGTGTCTGATGCGGTAGTAGAACTTAAATGGAATACCAAATTTGAGCTTCCTGCAACTTTTTGTTTTTGAGATATTTTGATCACACACATTCAGATCATTTTCTAAAGACCACTTTTTTGGGACTCAGGGGACCTCAAAACTTAGGTAAAAGCTCAATTTTGAAAGTCTGGCACGATCGCACTAATAGAAAGAGAAAGTTATAACACTTCAACAATCGCATCGAAGCCGTAAAATTATTTTGAAAACAATGTCTGTAGAATAAATTATTCGGTAAAGTTCAACTTTCGGATGACAGATTTGAACGGAAATCTTCGTGTATTTACGTATTTACCACGACGGTACTTTGTTGGATAAATATCAACTTTGAGCTTCCATAATTCTTTTATTAGAACTGCTTGGATTTAGGATTTAGCGCACCCTCAGACAAACTTTAGTTTATTAACGCATTACTTTACAAATTATCCCTTTAAGATGAATACATTTTGGGTCCAAATACTAGTCTCATAGTCCTCAGCGCTGGTCTAATGGCTAGCGTATTCGCCTTTCGTGCGAGAATTCAGGGTTCGATTCTCGTGAGGGCAAAGTCAGTGTTGACCCAGCATCGTGATAAAAACTGGGAAGCTACAGTTAGTAGCGCCCTAGGCAGTGAAGGCCGTAACTAAACGGCGTGGGCACTGCGGCGTGCTTACCACACGCCCCCCATATTCAAATCGCCCCGTCTGGCAAGCCTTGGCCCTTCTTGGGCTGTTGTGCCATAGGGTTTTATACTGACTCATAGGAGCTTGGGTACGGAATACCCGCATCATCTGATCGGCATGGAGGGTCCCAACCCTGCCAGGAGGGTGTTGTAAAACCGTAGGCTTTGGACAGGCAACTGTCCAATATCGGGCCGGTGACCATTCTAGGCCTTTAAGTAGGGGACTTGTCCTTCTACAAAATGATAACACGGGATCGTGAATCAGCCCGGCGGAGCTTGCTCCGTTTCACGTGTTGAGGAAAGGTTTCGTGGAGGTCGAGGATCGTAGTGATGATAGCGGAGATCCAGTCTCTCTGTTATGTGAGCGGGGGATGGTTGGTTTGCCTTCGGGAATAGTTCCGCCATCTCCCAATCTCTCACAAGCTCATGTCTCATAGGAGCCATAATAGATCTTTAAGGTAGCTAAGGATTTTGTTTTTATAACCTTTCCAAAGATCAATGAAAATTAGATTTGTTGGAGCTATCTGCGACAAAATCGCAACAAAAATTAAAACTATTTATGAAAACAGGACTATTTGTTGACAGATTTTGACCAAAACATTCCAGCTAGTTTGATATCAGACAATTTATTTGCAAATGTGAAAATATTGTTTTTTTTTTTATTTTTTTTATTTAAGGCGTCTCAACATCTGAGGTCATTGCGCCCGGAGCCTTCTCAGTGCACTGCGGGCCTCCGGACAGTGTTCTCCCGTTACAGACAACACTGTCCAACACCGGACAGTGAGCTGTAGGGGCTCCTAGGAAGAGAAAATCTAAGGGTAGCACGGCTGGATTTGAACCCGTGATCTCCGCGTTACTAGTCCAGCGCGCTACCACTGAGCTAATCCCTTCCCTTGAAAATATTGTTATTTTTTGTTTTGTTTTTTTACTATGCCTAAGCATTGTCGGCCATTTTGGCCTTGCTGGCATGAATGCTATCGTCAGATTTAAATATGTCTTTAATGTCCTAAGTGCAATGTACGCGAGTATATCTAACTGCAATGCTAACACCTCTTCAAAAGAACCTAATACATATGTTGGGGTTAACGATCTCCAAGGTAATCGTGGTCGATTAGCATTCCAAAAGAGGCTACAAATTGCCCCGTGGCAAATTTGACCCCGAAGGTAGCCGAACCTAAAACTTCTTTCAGGCACTTCCATTTTTTCTCTTTGCTTTTCTGCTAAAACTCTTCCCAAGTCGGATATATTTAACTTCCCATCGTGACACAGGATGATTTGTCTGTAACTTCTTAGATCCTTCTCTGACCAGCTTGTCCACTTCTTCATTGCACGGCACACCAACATGTCCTGGAATCAACTACAGAACAATCTCGGACCCACGTCAACTATATTACTTATGAGGATCCTGCACTTTAGGACATCGTAATCTCGCAGGGCACTGACTCGGTCAAAGACAAAATTGCTGCCTGCGAATCAATAAAGAATACAATCCTGTTGTTCCTTCCTTTATTGTGGGTTTCACTCACAAGGAGTATAGCCACTCACCTTCATTGTTACTTGCTAATATCTTTAGAATAAACTCCAGTTCCTTCATCAGCTCGTGCATCTGTGGCCGAACCGTCGGTACCACTCCGAAATAGAAGAACCCTTAATCTCTCTAATACAACAGCTTTCATCTCGTGAATCGGTGTGTTTCGCTAAAAAGTCTGCAAGCTGATAAGCTGCGAGCAACCGGATGTTGGTACAACCTTTCCGGTTCACCAGAAGGCTTTTTTTCTTACTTGCCCTTCAACTTCGGCAATATAATTTACTTGTATCTTCAGCCTCTCTAGTGGTAGTCTGTAAGACTCCCAGTAATCTATATTTAACCGCTTCAATTTCTCCGCGCATTTTTATAGCTAAAGTTTCTCGGCGTGTCACCAGAGGCTCAACACCTGTCAGTGATTACAGCGAAGTCATAGGAGAAGACCGTCCACTTTCAGTAGTTAGACGAATTGCTTGGTTCTGGGCTTTGTCTAATTTCTGCAGCGAAGCGTCGGATACGGTGATGACAAACGTTGGAACTATATCTCACCATGGGACGAACATAGGATTTATATGCAAAAGAAAGGGCATCGTGGGTTGTGTCCCATTTTGTACTAGCTAAACTCTTCATAAGACCTATTCTCTAAGTGACTTGGTTATCAGCTTTCCAATTTGTTTATTTTTAATGAAGCTCAGCATCACGTTTCAAATCTAGATAAGTTGCTTCTTTGGTGCCGGGAGCGGGTTTACGCCATTACTATTGTAAATATGTATTTCTGGGGTTGTGGTTGGTTCCGCAGAGCTGGAAAGCATCAGAGATATTTTCCGTGATAGCCTGGTTTTTTTTTTGTGGTCATCTACCGGTTTCGGGTAAACGCCCATCATCAGGATGTTTTTGTCAAAACATCGGGCGAACGCCCGAAACCGATCGATGACCACAAAAACAAGCAGGCTATCCCGGAAAATATCTCTGATGATATTTCTTGGGAGTTTTTATGGACAAAGTAAAGAGTCGAAACTCCGTTTTTTTTGTACGTTCGAAAAAACATTTCATTCTTGTCGGCACATGATTTAAGTTCCCAAAGATTTGCTCTACACAAGATTCCAATGATTCAAGGTGAATTTGCGGTTTAAGGATAAGTTGGAATATTGGAAAAATAGTTTAATGAAAATCTCAAACTTTCAGTTGATAAAGTTTTAAAAATTAATTCTTTCTGAGCTAAAAATAAATAATTTAATGCTTTTAAATTTATAATTTTAAAATATGTACATATATATGTATGTAGACAAAATATATTCAAGAATGTAAACATAAATAAAACTTTTAATATTATTAATTTACGATAAATTTTTCTTGTACATTAAAAAAAGTACAAGGTGTAGAGTAGTTAAAAAATATATGGAAAAAAATACATGACTTTAAAAAAAAAAAATAAACATGTAAAGATCAATAAATTATTATATTATGAAGAACACGTATTGTTTGCACCTGTACACTTTACATGGTTAGATTCATTTGTCAAACAATTTTTTATCTAATAAAATATTAAATATAATACTTTAAAAATGTGTTTTTAAAAAGAATAGAAATACTGCGCAAAGAGATTTTATTTTTATTATTATATCAAAGGTTTTATTTATTAATACTTGAATAATACTAAGATGTGCTTTGTAGTAGAATACTGAATTCATAGGTAAACACTAGCAACACCCTCTCAAGATTTACAAATAATAAAATAACTTAAAATAAAACATTTCTTTCTGAAATAATATTCTTAAGACGATGTTAATGTTATTATCAAAGTCCATAATTTACATTGTTTTATTTGTTTAAGAGGGGGGGAAAAATAGAATCTGGTTTCTAAAGAGAGACAAATACTTGTTTTAGATTATTTACTTAACAAATGTATTCATATAGATTTTTATTTCCTCACAACAATCGTTGCAGCAATCGTTTCAAATTTTTGAAACTGTGTTTTCACCGGAAACATGAGTTTAAAAATCTTCATTACTAAAAAAAATAGTGTTTTCAGCAAATCGGGTATGGATATGAATATTAGCAAAATCGCAGGAGATTCAAACTTGATATTCCTCTTAAGATACGAACAGGCTGATATGAACGTTTCAGTGAAAATCTGTCAACTGAAAAGATAAATTTACAGTGTTTTTTTTTTTTTGCATGTGTCTCGAAAATGCCTAGGGTTTGCATTTTTTATTTATCGTCTATGGGGAGGGACCAAGCTCTATGCTATCTAAAGCCCTTCTGGGCCCATTAGATTAGATTAGATTCTGTGGGGGGATTGGCTCAAGGGTCTATTTTGGCACCCCCTAAGTTGGAGACCCCTCCCTAGTCCTGTCCTTTATTTGAACTTTGAAATCTGGGGAAGCTCCTAGGTGGTCGGTTAAGAGCACCTCCCATCAGAGCACCCTCTCGAGTCCTGTCTGCCTTAATAAGCCCGAGAGGGGCCTCTGACTGAGGCTTACAGGCGTCAGCTTCTCCTCTCCAAAAAGGCGAAACCTCAGCCATACAAGCCCCTCGCACTGACATAGAACATGCAGTGCTGTTTCCTCTTCTTCCTGACAAAACCTACACAGGCTAACCGTTGCTAGGCCCATGCGGTGCTTGTGCTTATTAAGTCTACAATGGCCAGTGAGAACGCCATCTGCTATCCTTATGGCCGCCCGGCCTAGTTGGAATAAGTTAGCCTGCGCGAGTAGCTATGAATGAACGTTTTCGCCCCCCTTTGGCCTGGGATTTTAGCCCATCATTCTCTCGATCGATCGTGCATCCATGTCTAATGGATGCACTCCTAAGGCATCTTGCGACGCCGCAGAACGGTTCAGCCCTGATAAGGGTCCCGATGGAACGCTCCCGGGCCAGGCGATCCGCCTCCTCATTGCCTCTGTGCCCCGAATGCCCAGGTACCCAGACCAGCAAAACCTTATTGAGGCTACTAATTTCCCTGAGTACACCTAGGCAATCCAGCACTAGCCTTGAGCTGATCTTCCACGAGTCAGTTGCCCGCAGGGCAGCCTGGCTATCCGAATAAATGACGATTCTGGAGTTATGCACGATTCTGGGGGCCCGTATAGCTACCCCAAAGTTCAGAGCCTTCTCAGTACACTGCCGGCCTCCGCGGACAGTGTACTCTCGTTACAGACAACACTGTCCATCACTAGGCACTGAGCTGTAAGAGGCTCCTAGGAAGAAAAAAATCTAAGGGCAGCAGCTAGACTCGATCCCCGGACCACCGCATTGCTAGTCCAGCGCACTGCCACTGAGCTAATCCCTTCCCTAGGGTTTACATTTAACTTGTATAATAACTATTTTGGAACGTCATAATATTCGAACTTTATAATATTTCGGATAAAATACTTGAACATATTTAGAATCTTTTTTTACGGACATATAATTTGATAATTTATAAGCTTAGCAACTTTTAACTTTTAATAAAAAAGAATTCTTTAAAACTTTAACTTTTAATTACCTTTTATATATTATATGGGTGATGAACTCGTACATTTATTGATATGTGCATACAGGAAACCAAATGTCACAGTCACCTCCAGAATAGTTCTTAAAATCAATATCTGTGTGTATAAGCTGCTTCAGGTTGTGCAATCTATAATATCACACTGTTTATTAAGGCATTCTGAAATGGGCAAACACCCCATATTCTGTCAATTGAAGTATGTGTTAGGTGTGGAAAAAAGTGAACCCATCTGGGCCATACATAAACTGGTTATACTGATAATTGTACAAGTTGTTCATATTATATCATGGTATTTACAATTTGTTGGAAAGCGAAAATCCACGATATAGTAATTCAGTTTTACTGTGTAAGCATCAATTTATTGTAATTTAAAAAAATAATCTCAACAGGTTGTTATAATGAAAAAATTGCAGTAGAATATGTAGTTATCTTTAAAAATCAATTCTTTTTGGTTATTTATTTTTTTATCTAACTGTTTTTTGTCAGTACGCATAGCTTATAAACAGTTTATGTTTCACTTACTCTGTAAGAACTAGCTTAATGGTATAAAGTAATGAGGATCTAAACGCAAATAAAAATAGAGTAAGTAAAAAAAAAAGGACAAAAAATAGATCTTGCAGTTTCACCAAGTGACGTAGTTGTATAGTAGAGCCTCATAAAGAAAGAAGGTTCTTATGTATGAAGTACGGTTTAATTACATTTCGCTACAATGCATTTAAAATAAAAAAAAATCATTTAATATATGATTGTTATTTTAAGTACTAAGGTTTTCGAGGGGTTAATTTTTCAAATTTATAACTACACCTTTGGGAAACATGTGTCCAAAAGTTTCATAAATAATACAAAGTATTCAATTTTTTGTTATTGTACCAGAACTTATACGATTTAGTGATTAACTTCCCACTGGTCTGGCATTAAGTGACCTGAGCAATAAATAACTCCAATCCATACTCTCAACAAGCGAAGCTATGGAAGGAATTTATATAAGATGAACACAGGAGAGCTCACACTCATTTGCTGTACAGTAAACGTCAATAAACCAATAAACTTCTGGCGATACTAGAATTATTATAACTGATATCCAATCAACATTCGTATCAACTTTGTCCTATTTTCTGTGTCTTCACTTCCAGGTTGGTATTAGAATGTTCTAAAAGACTGGAAGAGTTTTCTTCTCAGAAGGATGTCCTTCTAGTCTGGGTATCAGGTCATATTGGAATTTTTGGGAATGAGGTAGGTTTGCCAAATTAGGCGCCTCTCTCCCTTTCATTGTTCCGGAGCCTAGTGTTGGCGTGTCTTCTGGCACATGTCTGCCAGGCTTCCAGTCATGGACAGCTTCACAGCATTCATCCTTATGGATGAGCACAGTTGGTTGCCGGCAGCCCAAGATGCTCATCGGGGATTCGGGCAGGGCCATTTGCGAGACGTTGCTGTGTCTTTCACAGAGTTTTCTCAGGCATCTGGTTGGATCCCTTACTGGACATTGTGGTTAATGAGACCTTTACGTAACGAGGCTCATGCCGGATCGATTTTGTAGAGTATGAGTGACAGAGGAGGAAACACCCATCCATCTTATGACAGATTGCCTGAGTTGTGAGGAAATTAGGACCTTTGGTCGGAACAGGATGTCTGTGGAAGAGCATAGGCTATTTCCCCCTTAAGGATATTTCTCCTTAAGGATTTGTTCCGATTTATTCAGACTGCGGCGATGAATTAGACCCGGGTCTGGATATTTGTTCTAGACCCGGTTTTTTGTTGTTTTTCTTGGAGTACCTATTTGGGCCCAGTGGAGCTTTGGATAGCGTAGGGTTTTGTCGCTTCCCACAGACAAATAATAATAGTAATTGCCCTATTTTTACCAGGGTAAATTAATTATTTCGTATTGTACAATTAAAATTGCTTACTTTTTAAAGTTTTATTATGGTAAACACAACAATCTATATCTTTAGAATTCCATACTCTACATCATAGGCAAGAAAATAAACAAGAAAATTCATGTTTTAATGCCCACTTTAAATAAAAATTGTTTATTAATACAATTACTTTTAATTTTATACGAACTTCTTTCGAAACCACCTGAGCGTTCCTTTGCTTGAGAATTGAAGAAATATTAGAGGCCTGACCGCTAAACTAGGTATGTTCCATGGGAATGCATTCGATTCCCAATCGTGGTCTTAGATTTTATTTGATGATAAATAAGAGTTATTTATATGGCCAACCACTTCCATTCACAAAACTTGATCTCTGAGTTGGACAGAGAGGAGAAATATAAAGCATTATTTTATATTTTTTATGAATTTGGTCTGTTTGAGAATGAATGTTCTTTGTTTACGTGTCTGGGATTTTCTAAATTCTTCGTATCTTTGTTTTTGTTTTGTTTTTTTACGGGGGGGGGGAATGCCTCCGCACAAAGTGTGGGACTTGCACCCACTAAACCCCTCCCTCACAGGCAGTTGTCCCCCCGGAACTGCTTATGGTACTACTTCGGGGTAGTGCCTCGTAATGCCACTGCGGCCTAGCTGGACCCTGTCCTCGAGAGGTCGAGATGCCTTTTCATTTCTACAACCTTCATCCGCAGGGCCGTCCGGACAAAGGTAGCCACCTATTCCCACCGGTCCCGCCCGGCGAGCATGGCCCTCACCAGTGTCTCTGGGGAAATCCTCCCGATTTCGGCCTGCAGTCTCTGCCGTTCTCGCTCCCATCTGCCACATCTGAAGAATGAATGGAACGCATCTCTCTTCCATCTCCGTAGATGCACGACGGGTCTCCCACTTTCCCCACACTCCACAGGAATGTGGCAGGTACTTGCTCCCATAACGTCAGCTTTGCATCAAGATGCACTCCTAAGTATTTGACGGAACTCTGAGGTTTCAGCATTCTGCCGTCTATCCTCAGCTCCCAGGCACCTGGGAGTCGACGTCTGGTGAGCAGCACCACCTCTGTCTTTTCTGGAGCCAAGCTCAGGCCATGTTTGTCTAGCCAGGCCTTTACGCGCCTCATCACCTGTCGGAGCCTAATATGCGCCACCTCATGGTCCCTCGCTATCACCACTGCGGCGATGTCGTCCGCATACCCCACCAAAAAGGAGTCTTCCGGCATATTCATGCGCAGGGTGCCGTTATATAGACCCCTGAGCACAAAATAGACCCCTGAGCTGCCTCTCCCGTTACCGCTATACTGCGGGATCCCTCCACAGTGTCATACCTTAACAATCTGTCCCTAAGGTAACTACGTATCACCCGGAGCAGATACACCGGCACTCAAACGCTATTTCCAAGGCCGCCAGCGTGTCACTCCACCTTGCCGAGTTAAAGGCGTTCCGGATGTGTAGCGTAGCCAATAGTACAACACGCTTTGTCCGCCAAGACCCCAACTGCGCGATACGTGCGGCTTTCACCATCTCATCCACTGTATCTTTACGTTAAATTCACATTCAAAAACTATTATGTTTTTTTTGAAATATTTTTTGAGAAAATAAGTTTTTAGAGTATTTTAGAGAAGCGATACTTGAGAATTCCTCTTAAATTCACATAAATATAAAATAATTGTAGGGAATAGAGTGATAAGTTTTATATCATGTTGGGATATGAATTAGAAGAAATCATGTTGCTATTTCATACCAAATTATCATAATATGAGTGTTAATAACCAAATTTATGAATAAAACCTCAAGGAAGCTTTCAGTAATAACTAGTTTTAATGGCAATAGGTGTAAGAAAAACAGTTTATTCAATTCTTTTACCTGGGAGTTAGCTAGCAGCATTTATTCCCAAGATTGTTGATAAGGGGTCGGAAAGGTTTGATATGGAGGAACCAATTCCCTAGACGAGTTGCTTCCGTCGAGATGTAATCCTCTCCTTCTAATCAGGACATTAAACCTCATTGATAAATTACAATAGTAATAAATAATCGTAGACTGTCATTAACAAAGGTACAAGAAATTTGTTTAAAGCTTTAACAATCGTAGACGCAGATGAGAGAAAAGAGCAATCTAGAAGATCTATTGCGGCTCTGTTACTTTTTCGAGTATGTATGATATTGAAAGTCTATTGAAAAAAGAGAAAGCGATAGGATCGTAAAAAGGGAGCTACAGTTGCCTCTGTAATCGTCAGATCCAAAAGTTGCACATATACTCTGCATTATATACCTATCTCTCTCTCTCATTGCACTGCCTCTTGCAGGTCTATTTTATTGCGAATTTTATTGTAGGTGTTTGGACAAATACGCAGACATCCTAAGATCTCTGAAGAAATAGTTAATTCCCCCTCCCACCACTATTAGATCATTCTTTGAAACAAGTTCATTGAAATGGAAATAATGAAATTGTTCCTTTCTTTTCTGGTAATAGAAAGAATTATATATAATATTGATAAAAAGTGAACATTGAATTATGTGAACTTGACCAATGACTACCTATCTTCTCACCATTTCAAGAAATTTAAATAAGGTGATATGTAGTGGAGGTAGTAACTAACTGTTAACTTCAAGAATTGTTATGCACATATGTAAGTATGTAAATAAAAAAAATAAAACAAAAATAGATTTAAAATAGAAATAAGATCATTCTTTATTTATTTTCACATGACTAGATCATTATTTTGCAATACCTGAATGTAATTTCAATTCTATATACATATATACGTATATATCTAATCTTGAAATTGAAGCTAGATTAAGGAAAAAAGTAAATGAAAATAACATGTTATGAATAATAATTCTGCGTTATTTACGTTCAATGAAATTATAATATGCAAAACGGTTTTCTCACTATTTATTATATCAGTATTTGAATCTAGATAACAATCAATCATAATGATTAAACAAGGCTATTTGTTGTGAAAAAAATACTATTGTTTTCAATAAACTATATTATCTTAATAGTTGATAATGGGCCAAAATGGAGTCGATGTAGAGTTTTTGATATTTTTTATTCATTTACAATTATTAAGTTAATTTTATGGTTCTTTTGCTTCATGTTAATTTCATTCTAAAAAAATCATTAAAAAAAAAACATTGTATTCTTGTTAAGAAAAAAACATTGTAACATTGTTTATTGCGGAAATCTTTCTGAACATTTAAAACATTTTCTTAGCCAAATGGATTTTAGTAAAATGTAGGGGTATTGGTGAACCCCGGTGAACCCCCACTCTCATCCACTCTAGCGGAGAGAAACAGCCCCTCTCGCACAGAGAGGAGAGGCTCGGCCAGTATATATATATAAGAGATGGACAGTCAGAGATCATTCGGT
>JAAEAF010011093.1:0-28435 GCA_011037195.1 Triatoma infestans
CTGTACGAGTCTGTGTTGACACACTGTCTGAAGAACGCATCCTGAAGATGGGCGAACGCCCGAAACCGGTCGATGACCACAAAATGAAGCAGGCTACCACGGAAAATGTCTCTGATGCTTTCCAGCTCTGCGGAACCAACCACCACCACAACAACAGAAGAAGGTCTCTTCGTGTTGCGGGCTGTCGACACTGTGTCGTATCTCTTTTCTTTTTTTTTTTAGAAAGCAAATAAAATTGGTAACATTTGTGATGAATGATGAAAAACTTAAAAATAATTCATAAAGAATACCAAAATTTCAAAATAACACTTTTATTCTACAATAAAATTACAATATGCAGTTTTATTTTGTAGAAAAAAAATTAAATAAAATAAAAAAATAAGTAAAAAGTAATAGTTTTTCAATACTCAGTTTGAGCTCACTAAAGAATAGATTATTATAAGAAACAAGATTTCAAATTTAGTGCATATATACTAATAATACATGTATAATAATGTTATAAGTACAACCACGAAAAAAAATTAACAAAAAACTGGAATCCCAGGCTGGAGAAAAACACTTTTTTATAATCTTTCCACAGTGCGGGCAAGAGAGAACAACTGGCTGGAGCTGTGCTGGAAGACTAGGGATAAGTTTAAAGTAAATCCGACACGCTGTTGACAACCGCAGTCAGTTAAGGCGCGTCAACATCTATGGTCATTGGCGCCCGGAGCCTTCTCAGTCCACTGCCGGGCCTCTCGTTCAAGCAGTGTTCTCTCGTTACACACAACACTGTCCATTATCGGACAATGAGCTGTAGAAGTTCCTAGGAAGAAAAAAATCTAAGGGTAGCACAGCTGTACTCGAACCCGGGTCCTCTGCGTGGGAGTCCACTACGCTAACCACTTAGCTATTCCCTTCCCTTCTAAACAATTATTATTATTATTATTATTATTATTTTATTATATATGTATAAAATGTTGTTTCTTGAGCTATATACATATATTTTAATGTATAATTGATTTGTCTGAAAATTATCTAAGGACTGATACCAATCATTTTCAGTGTAATTGGCAATTGAACTTTATGCCAATTGCATAACATGCCATATAACATAACAATGCTGTGTGCGAAGAAACTCCAAAGTATTGTTCAGTATTAATTTAATTCAATTTTAATTATTAAACCAACAGTTTGTATTTATTATTATTTACAATGATGTATTTCTCTCTTTTTGCCGTTTTACACTAATGTGGGAATATATTAAATTTATTCAACATTAGTGAGTTACTAAAAAAAAAAATCCAGTTATGGTGCATTTCATTTTTTAAAATGCGCCAGTACTGTCTAGTTTCTAGTGCAGTTGGGGTGTAAAGTAATGAATAGCCGATAAAAATGACAAAGCCTTTCACTCCCCAAGGGATACTTTCTGGTTAAGAGCTTAAGAGAATGTTAAATAAAAAGAGAAACCGGAGAGGAAAAGTATATTGTTCTCAGTAAATGTTGAGTTAGTGTTAAACTGTCTGTGATAGTTGTTCCCACTCCTCTACATGCTGCACTGCTCCGGTTATGAAGAATGAGTAGAACAAATTTTTTCTTATTCCAGCCATGTACCACGATAACAGAGGGTGGTGGTTCAGTTATACTGGAAAATTATGTAGCTCTTTTACCCCCTCCTACCGCCTGGTCTGTTGGATATAGAACACAAGTATCTGCATGCTGGAGAGTACTCCTAAACTTATAAATATATCAGCATAAACTATTTAACGTTCATTGTCCATAGTCTGCGGTCTATATTGCAGTCTTCTTCTCTTTCATATTTATCCTTCATGCCGGTTTTTATATGCATATAAGCACAGTATATCATAACACATGATCTTAGAAATATTAGCATAAATCTTCCCTTAGATCGATTATATATATATATATAATACTTGAAACTAGTCATCACTTTAAATTCAAAAAATAAGAATAAACTTCAGTATTTTAAAGATGCTCATTTTTTTTATTCTGGGGTATAACAAAAGTCTTATCGTTTTTAGCTGTTTTAGTTTAATGAATATTAAAAATTAGACTTACCAGTTTATTCCGCAAAATATAATCCATTATTATTAACCAGTTTTTGTGCCAGTAATTCAATTCCACTTTGGTACCACGAAGGTTCTCTTTGGAGGCAAAGAATTCAATACAAGCTGCTTTCACTTCATCTTCCATAGTAAAATTTTTACCTCACAAAAACTGAGCCATGGATCGGAATAAATCGGTAGTCCGAAAAAGCGAGGTCTGGGCTATAAGCAGTGTGAGCAAGATGTTCAAATTCTAGCTTAATAATTTTTGAGGCAACCTCACGCGAAGTTTTTGTGATCTTGTATTATCTTGCTGCAAAAGAGCTTTTTTTTTCTGTTGACTAAAGAGGGGGGATATTTTTCGGCCAGAACAGCATGGACCCTGTCCAATTGTACTGAACAGAGTTCAGATGTGATAGCTCGCCCATCGGAAATCAACTCGAAATGCACCACCACTCATTCAAATGCAAACCTTTTCCTTCCAGGCACAGGAAGAGCAGATTGGCCAAGCATAATCCACTGTTTTTGTATGTTTTGGTTGTTTAAAGTATACCCATTTTCCATTGCCAGTAACGCTTCGCTTTATAAATCGAATAATCATTTGGATTTTTAAGAAGAATTGACATACTTGAGGAGACAATTGGTGGGGGATAGTCCTACAACCTTTAGGTACCATTACTATGTCATACAAGGGCCTATTTATGGTAGAGTGAGCCGGCTCCTGCAAGCTCGCCTGCAAGTTTTCTAATGCTTGTTCGAAGGACAGCTTCTACAGTTTCTTTTAATACATTCGGATCTAGGGACCGTGGAGGCCTCGACCTTGCCTTATTTTCAAGACTCATATCTCCTTCCCTGAAATTGTAAAACCAATACTAATTGATAAAGCATTGGGCCCCGTAACTTTACCAATTTCTCGAGCTGTACCTATTACTGTAAAGCTTTTTTTAAAAAAATAACGCTTTAATATCGCCTGAATTTTCAAACTTAATTCACTCATTTCATAATTTTTTTTTTAATCAACTCATACGGTCAAAACTCGACTAACATACTGAATAGTGAATGACAAGTAATCAGTATTAAATGGCCAAAATACAATATCAGCGCTATGATTATATAAACCGGTTTATTCAGCTAAATTAAAGAAAAAACGCACAGACCTATATCATACTATATTATTTTTATAACAAGATGTTTGTATGGCAATGGCCGGAGGAGTTTTAAAAGAAAAAGAATTCTTTGTTGCTCTACGTTTCGGGTGCCCTTCTTCAGGATTTCTGTGAAGTTAATTGGAGAAAATACATTATTGCACAGTATTGTAGTTGAGAAAAAGTGCATAGTTTTTATTACAAAATAAAGAAAAATTTAAATTAAAGAAATATAATAGAATAAACTATAACACAGAAGTGATAGTAAATTAAATAAAATGATATTAACAATAAGAGAAAATAAAATAAATGAAGATACCTTTAGGGTAGGAGAGGAGTGTACGTTGAGAACGTTGAAATTGAAATGAAGGGAGAGTATTTAAAAAAACTGTTTAAAACTGTGGAGGGATAAGAAAAATGTTGCGCGGCAATTTCAAATTTTGGAAGAACAAATTACTGGCGAGTGCCTTTCTTTAGCGTTAGAAAAATATTATTATAAGTTGAAGTTATGATTGGTTTGTCTTTATTTAAAATAGAGTTCGGATGGAGGTGAATTTGTAAGGATTCGGATTGAAGTCGTTTTGAATGGTTGCTGGGTAGTGGTTAATGGAAGTGTTATTAAAATCGATGGCATGATTAAATGTCTTACGCCTGATTAAATACTTACGTAAGAGGAAGTATTGTAATTGTGCCATATTTTTGGAAATTGACTTTTCACATCTGAATGGTTCTAGGGAATGATCTCTTATATGTGTGAATAAAATATCTCAAAAATAAAATAAAAAATCGCAGAAAGTTAAAATTTGATATTCCGTTTAATATATATATAAACACCTGGACAAAATTAGCGCATCACCTTGTTTTTTCTATTTCTTTGTTTACAATTTCATTAGAGTTCAATGGAATTGCTCTAGTCAGGACTGGTATTAGTAATAGAGCCGGGGTTAGTGATATTCCTCTAATATAATCTTCCTAGTCGAGAGAATAAACAAATAACTCATATTTGTTTCACTTTCGACTGTGTCTTATCGTGTTCCTTTGTGTTAAAGTTATTCCTATTTTCATTTTTTTGGGAGTTTTTCTTTTAGTTCGAGATTTTTAGAGCCTAAATATGGATACGCATGAAGAAATCGCAGTTAGAGCACTAACACTCTTGGATGAAGGCTTGTTCCAAAGACAAGTAGCCATACGCTTGGGAATAAACCAATCATCGGTTAGCCGGATACTCCATCGATTCAGGGAGACGAGAAGCAACCGTAGAAGGCCCGGGCAGGGTCGGCCAAGGGTCACTTCAGCCAGAGATGATTATTTCATAACGCTTTCGGCCTTAAGACAGAGGTTCCATACAAGCCTTCAACTCGGAAATGAACTTCATTTGGCCAGAAACGTAGTGATTTCAGGTCGCGAAGCGAATTTGACCTCCAAACGCCCTGCCACTAGGCCACTTCTCACCGAGACAGCATCGAATAGCCAGGCTTCAATTTTCACGGCAGTACGCACATTGGACAATTGCTGATTTGAGAGTGGTTTCGTTCGGTGACAAATCAAGGTTTGCCCTACATTCTCCAGATAGTCGTGTAAGGGGGGTACTAAGGTGCCCTGGAGAGCGGTTTTGCTGCCTGCAACATTTCTCCAAGATTAACGTTTGGAGGGGCTCAGTACTGGTGTGGGCTGGCATAAGTTTGGAAGCCCCTACAGAGTTGCACATAATAATAAACGGGGGCTCCCTGACTGCAGAGCGGTATGTGACGGACATCCTGGAGGAATATGTAATGCCATTTGCTCCATATATTGGTGAAAAGTTTCTTTATCTCCAAAATAATGCGAGACCACATACCGCTGGTATAGGAATGACTACTGCCAGGAAGTAGGAATTAATCTTCTGCCCCTACCTGCAAGAAGTCGGGATCTTAATCCGATAGAGCATGTTTGGGATATGCTGGTGAGGCGTATCAGACCTCGGAATCATGCACCAACGGCAGTTGCTAAGCTTCAAAACGCACTTATGGAAGAATGGGAGAATATTCCTCAAGAGGACGTTGCTCGTGTCATCCAGTCAATGCCGAGATGCCTTGGAAGTTGTTAGACTAGCAAGAGGAGGTGTTTCCAGATATTAAGGTTGTAAAATTTTGTTTTAAAACATAAGATTCTGCAAAACATAACAATTTCATTAGTTCGTGATTCATTCTCACATTAAAACTGTTTGTAATATTTTCCTTGCTTTCTTTCTTATTTACTCTTCTAATGTTGCTCAAGTTACCGAAAAATAGTATTTATAATAAATATAAAAAGAAAAATATGTTTATCTATCGCATATGTATGGATGCAAGAAACATAGAAATATATTAATTTATAAAAAAAATCAAAAATAACAAGATAGTGACAATTCCCTTGCAAAAAGGTACACGCAGGTATAAGAAAACAGTTATTGGAAAAGTTTTTTAACCTTGATGGCATTATACTACCCCCTCCCTTCTCATCACAGGGGAGGAACTGAACGAACAAAAGAGAAGATTCTTTCCAAGACAGACTTGTTCTAGACAACACGGAGAACGCATCAGAACTGTACCAGTTTTAAGTTATAAGAGTTTATTGTAAGCTTTTATTGTGATATTTAATGTACTTAATTTCTCTTAGAGAATATATCTATTTTAAAAACACTAGTGCTTTCTTAATTATTCTTATTACTCCTTCTCAAACATACATACAGGCCCTTTTTTTTTACAAAACCGCTCAAGCCACTATAAAAACACATATCACCATTTCATTACACATATATGAAAAATGAAGAAAGAAATAGAAAAAAACAAGGCGATGCGCTAATTTTGTCCAGGAGTTTATATATATCTATCACTTTTATTTGTAACGTTTTTCTGGAAAAAATTGCTTTTAGGGGCTTCTGAAATATCTGCGACATTAAAGGTCAAATGTCATGTTTGTTCAAATATTATTGGCGCTCTCTTATCAGGATTAGAATGTGATCACTTCTATACGTATCTGGGTAGGTACTTTTCCGCCTTACTTCTCACCATTTATGTTGGGACTCATGAGTACATTTTGATGTTTAAAGAAGGGTTATCATTTTGAATATAATTCTATTAATATGATTCTGTTCAAATCAGATTTTGTTTATAATCATGGAATCTAGAAGTATTTGTTTCCGTTGAAAACTGAATTTCGAAGGAAAAAAATTGGACGAACATAACCCTGTGTTGTTAATGACAGATATGTTAGAAGATTATTTTTAGGAACTGCCGGCATTTTTTCTAGGATAATAGACACACACAGAAAGAAAAATATCTGTTACAATCACGCAAGTTTCTCTAACTGTATTTCCCTAACTTCTAACTGACAAACGATATTAACCTCTGAAATTGTGCCATTGGAAAGCACTATTCTATACCACAATAATTGGACTGTTAGCAGTTTTTTTTTTCTTTTTCGTAGTCCTTGATAACTTTCTGGAAAAAAAAAATAGTCATGTAACTTATCTAAATATGTTTAATTATAGTATTCTCTACTTTTTCGTGAGTTTTTTTTTTTTTTTTTATATCATATTGATGCAAATTACGACTTAAATTATTAGTTTTTGCCTGCTGATAAAAAATAATTCTATATATTTTTAAATAATACGACATTTTCAGAAGGTCAACTTTATTTAGATAAAAAAAATTATCTTCTTATGAGTCATCATAACGTTTTATAATTATTTTTACAATTATTACTATTTCAGTGCTCGAGATCATAACCATTAATTTTCATTAGAATTTTTTTTATGTTAAATAAGTTTAATTATTTTATTAAATTCATTTCTATATTCTCTTACTATTTTTTTAAGAGGAAGTATTGCGTTCGTCTCAAATTTTGGAAATTGAATTTTCAGCCGGAAATACATGTTCTGACTTATCCGGAATACGAAAAAGTGGTTTTCGTATTCTTACGGGGTTACCTTTTTTTCCAGAAGAAGGTTCTAAACGACTTTTTCAGTTTAAAAAAAAAATTAAATTTGCGAAAATGTAAAATGTAAGTTAGATAATCACCGTATATGTAATAAATAAATAAATCTGAACTGTGTAAATTGCAGTAAGTGAAAGTCGGTAAGTGTATATGTTACGCTCAAAGACACAAAATGCTCATTGAGCGAAAAAACAGCTCACAACGGCGTTGTGATCACTGTAAAACATCCACATCGGGAAATTTGTGTTATGGCTCTTTATAAAAACGCTCACGACGCGTTGTGGCAATCACAGAAAGACCACATAGCGAAATTCGTGCCGTGGCTATCATGCTATATGACCAGAACGCATTGTGGCTATGAAGAAAAGCCATGACGCTCATGGAACCATATTAGAATACGACGCGCAGTGATTTGCGATATGGGTCCTACTAGTTTCGAAACTTTTTTGATAGATATCCTTAGGAAATATTTTTTGTGCTGTAATAACCAGACAGACAATGTCCTTAATGGCTCTTTCTGCTGCTAAAAATTGAAAACCGCTGCATGACGTATTGTCATTATTAAATACAATATAAAGAAATCGTGTCATTAAAATGAAAGGACATTTGTTATTTATTGGGATTACTTTATATTTAAAAAAAAAATCAAAATATTAACACAAACATAAATGTTTATTGGTCATTAGTAAACAACAACTATGTACTTAAATTAATTATCAGAAATCACTTTTGTTTTGACAAATAAGTGTTTGACTCCTATTTATTTTTACAGGAACTTATTACTGTGGCATTTTGAATTGCATTTTAAAATATTCTTGCGATCAGTGCTTCTTTCCACAAACTCACGTAATTTACCATAAAACACTTCTTTTTTATTGATCATGGTTAGCGCTGATATACGTTCACCCTCAGAAACAGAAAAGAAATGAATAAACAACTCTACTGATGGTTTAATGCGTCGGTGTACTCAAGCCGACAAGTTACCACCTGTCCGCCGTGATATGGTTACACCAGCTAGTGCTCAGAACGCGTCATAGCTTTTCTTCATTGCCACAATACGTTGTGGTCGTATGATAACCACGACACGAATTTCGCTATGTGGTCTTTTTGTGATTGCCACAACGCGTCGTGAGCGTTTTCATAAGAGCTATAACACGAATTTCGCGATGTGGATGTTTTACAGTGACCACAACGCGTTGTGAGCTGTTTTTTCGCTCAATGAGCATTTTTGGTCTTTGAGCGTAACATATACACCAAATTTTTTTAGATTAACATTAATATTTAATTTAAAAATTTTTTGCTCTTACAGTTGTAACCCCAAAAGTCAATAGTTGATTGAATAGTGATTATATGGGTCATTCAAAATGTAAAAGACAAATTTCTGTAGCACAAAAACATTAAAAAACTTTGACTATTTTCAACATAGTCCCCAGAACAATTATACACTTGTCCCATTGTTCTTCTAATTTGCCTCTGCATAAAATTCTTTGAGTTGATCTCGAAGCCACTTTTGCATCTGATTTTTAACTTCTTCATTAGATTGAAAATGTTTCTCACGTAGAGCCTCTTTAAGGGGTCCAAACAAATGGAAGTCCGATGGGGCGAGGTTGGGGCTGTAGGGAGGATGTGGAAGGATCTCCCATCCCACCTTTTTCAATCACAGAACGCGCACTGGTCCGTAAGTTGTCTTGGAACCCATCTCGCACAAGTTTTCTTGTAGTGCAGCTTATTCTGAAAAATCTTATGCACGGTTCCAACCCTCGCGTGCACTTCTTCAGCTATCAGTTCAACAGTAATACGCCCGTTGACCTGAATTAACGCGTTAATGCGGGATTCGAGGGAGCAAGTTGCAACTTCAACCAGTCGTCCCCTTTTTTGCTCGTCACAGACACTTAAACGGCCACTTTTAAACTGTTCTACCTATTTGTAAACGGTCGAACGGTTCAAACAAATATTCCCGTACACATTGAACATTCTTTCGTAGATTTCACTACCTTTGATATCCTCTGCAACTAAAAATCTAATAACTGTGCGTTGTTCATCCGAGGTGCAATGCTCGAACGGACTCGCCATTGTTAACTGAATACATTTGAGGTTATGCTTATCAAATACTCTCGAACAGCTGATGAGAAACTAAGTTACAAGGATGCCAACTTGACGCATTGAAACTATTGTATTGATTAAACAAACCGTTTCTGAGCTACAGCGATTTGTCTCGTTACTTAATGAATGGCCATCGATTCGTAGTTCCGCTGAGGTGGAAAACATAATATTTTTTTTTTCTTGTTGTTAGTTTCATTTTGTAGTGATCGATAATTTAGATCATTCGCTTATCGTCAGGATGCAAATAGTGCAAATAATGCAAATAGTGTGAAATAGTTCAATAGCATTATTCAAGGCCTCGATCACCCCTCACTCATCCACTAAATGGGCTGACATTTTCATACTGCTAAAATATTTTGAACATCTTGAATTTCAATTATGGATCTCATAATGGTCTATAAATATTCAATAATAACTTAAATCTTTTGATATTCAAGGTTTTCTTTTATAAGAAATTCAGCAGGCATATAATTATTGATCGATTATAGCTGCTGTACTGAGATTTTCAGAAGGAGATAATTAAGGCGATCAACTAGAAAATTTTCAAAATATACATTTCCTAGTACTATTAAAAGAAAATATATATGTTTAATCTTCTAAATAATAAATATAATATTAGTTATTTATCAAACTGTATACAAAAATGTCGCTTTTTTACACACATGTTCAGGTATTGACCACACAAACGCAGCAAGTGTGTCTACAGAATAAATGTAAAAATACTTCATTCGCATGTTGAATATTAAATATTTTCCAACCGGAGAAAAATTAATTCATAATTTATATGAATATAAAATAAATATAAAAAATTGCAAATACTGAGAATATATTTTCAATTCATGTCAAATACTTCCTCTCTTTCTTTATAATATACTATTTGGGTGGGGATATATTTTTAAAAACGTGTTTTCGCATATTTCCGCGATAGATTTTTTTTGGATTTACGTCATTTGAAAGACAAAGTAATGGCTGTTTTTACTTTTCTTTTTTTTAATTGTGAAAAAAAATTATTTTATTTTAACTTTACTATGAAATCATGCTTACTACGACAATTTTGTGAAAAACTTAATAGTTTAAGAATCACCGTACTTACGATTCTTATTAAGCGCGAAGCACTATTTGGGAAGTGATATGCTGTGGATAATGATGATTTGGGATAATGCAGTAAAAATGGTTTTCTTTCTTAAAGTTGCCTTTGTAAAAATTTACATCTCAAAAATAGATGATGGAAATAATTTATCGCAATGTATTTATGCATTTTAGTTATTTATTTATTCATCTGAGTTTATTCTCTGTAATTAAATAAAAATTTAAATTTCATACATATATTTATATGTGTATAATGGTAATTATAATTCAAAAGTTGTGCGAGCATTAAGTTGTTGGTAGTATATCATGTGAGTTGTAAGACATGTAGAAAGGAAGTTAGAAGACATTCATAAAGAAAACTCACTTCCGTTATATCTTGCTGTTCACTTCTCCCTTAGTTTGGTAGTCTACTGAAGTATCTTCTCACTCCTGCCTCTCAGATGAGGGGTGATAGGAAGATATCTTTCATTAGGAACTAGAGTTAGAAGAGACACAAAAGTTTTGTTGACATACTCCATATACACACCTACAAACGCCGGCCCTCTTTTGTTTAGAAGAGTGGTAGCCCACACACTATATACTAACCAAAATGGCACCACACGCGTACCATTCTTAGATACACACACAGTATATATACTTTGTCATTTCAACACCCACACATATACACTGTCAGTCTACACTGTATACCTTTAGAAAAGATCCTTTCTTTCCTTTAGCAAACTTTTGATTAACACCTGACGAAAGTTTTGATCATTAAAGTAGTGGTGAAGAGAAGTAGAAGAAAATTTACGTTATGGAAGATATATTGGTGAAGCCTGGTTGGAACATTACAAAGAAATTAGATTTCATGCCTCTGTTGCTAGTCTCCTCGCTCCAGAAAAGGTTGCTGTTAATGTTAATTATGTTATATTTTATAAGACGCTGAGATGCATATATGATGTAGATGTAGGTGTGTATTAGAAATGGCTATAAAACCAAATCCTCTCCGATCTAAAAAAAAAAAAAAATTATTTACTCTGACGTTCTTATGTGTCAGCGTTTGAACATAGAATGGTACTTGAGTGTAAAGTACAATATATTAAGGGTAAAGCTAGAGTTGCCAGAAAGTAGGCTACAAAGTACATATCAACCACGTGAAGGTTGTCTGTGCATTGTGTGCGTGTTACGGGGTAACAAGGTAAAGTGTATTGTCCGCAGAGGCAGGGATGCTCACAAAGGCACTAAGATTCCTGAAGAAGTGGCTACTCCATATTTTCCTAAGAAGAAAATAATTATTACTAGTAAACATCACGGGCTTATGACAGACCTCTTTTATAGAATAGGTTAGTCAGGAAGAAAAATTTATCCATCTCACGTTTGGTGAGGAAATTAGGTTCAGGACTTTTGGTCGGAACAGGATGTCTGTAGAAGAACTAAGGCTCCCCCTTTTTTTAAGGTTATGGTCCGATTATTGTGTGGGTAACATTCAAGTCTGGATTCCAGTTGTAGCAGAAAGTTAATGGTTGCAGATAATGGTTGTTGTGGTTGGTTCCGCAGATTTGAAAAGCATCAGAGACATTTTCCGTGATAGCCTGCTTCTTTTTGTGGTCATCGATCGGTTTCGGGTGTTCGCCCTTCTTCAGGATGCGTTTGTCACACAGTGTGATAACATAACTCCAGAGAGTGTGTAAACTGAATTTGCTCTGTGCAAGTCTGTGTTATCACACTGTGTGACAAATGTATCCAGAAGATGGGCGAACGCCGAAACCGGTCGATGATCACAAAAAGAAGCTAGATAATGGTTCTGTGGACAGCTATATGGCCCACAGCAGCTTCGGATGCATGGGGCTTTCGTTACTCTCCTCTCTTTGAATAATAATAATAATAATAATAATAAGTAGTGAAGGGAATAGCTGAGTGGTTAGCGTACTGGACTTCCACGCAGAGATCCCGGGTTCGAGTCCAGCTGTGCTGCCCTTGGATTTTTTTCTTCCCAGAAGCCTCTACAGCTCACTGTTCGGTGATGGACAGTATTGTCTGTAACGAGGAACACTGTCCGGAGGCCGGCAGTGCACGAGAAGGCTCCAGGCGCCAGTTACCATAGATTTTGAAGCGCCTTAAATTTAAATTAAAAAAAAGAAAAAAAAGTCTTGTTATCTCCCTTTAATAGAATATAAATAATAATAATAATAATAAGGGGAGGGATTAGCTATGTGGTTAGCGCGTTGGACTCGCACGCGGAGGTCGCGGGTTCGAGTCCAGTGCTACCTTTAGATTTTTTCTTCCAGTAGCCTCTACAACTCACTGTTCGTTGATGGACAGTGTTGTTTGTAGCGAGAGAACACTGTCCGGAGGCCGGCAGTGCACTGAGAAGGCTCCGGGCGCTAATGACCATAGATGTTGACGCGCCTTAAATAAAAAAATATAAAAAAATAGTAATTGTTAATTATTAACAAGGCATATCAGAAGTCTGCTTTTTACATATTCTTAATGTTAAGAGGAAGTATTGCGATAATTCAAGAGGCGATAATCCGATCTGGCGATAATGCTAAATTTTCGAAACTAGAAAATTTTTGAATTGCCAAAAATTCAGAAAAACCTGATAATTAATTCAGTAAAGTTCCAATTCTTTCTAGCTCATATTCTTCAATTTTAGAATTATATCAAAGATTGTAATTATATTAATATTCTATCTGCGTTTAGAATCATACATTCTATTGAAGTGGCACTTTACAGGAAAGTGTAACCGTTACTTATTGTTCCTTCCAGAATTCCCTCAAAAATCAGTTTTCGGGGGGGGGGGGGTATGTTTCAAATAAGAGTGATAAGTATTTAAGTCTGCAGATAATAAATGAAGATTAAAGCAAACTTGAAGGTTCGAGTCATTCACGAAAAAAAGACGCGTAAAATTTAAAAAAATGAATCAATAAAGTCCCATATTAGGTTGATGGATTTTTGCATCAAATCTTCGTTTCAGATAAGGTCTGCGATTTTTTTCCGTTTTTGATATATATTTTGTTACTCTCACACACGTACAGATTATACGCTAAAAGCAATTTTTTTCGTACGCAGGGGACCTCAAAACAAAAATTAGGAAATTTAAATTGTAAAATTTTAAGTGTTTTTAAAAAAAATTTGTTAATATTTCCAAACAGTTGTGAACACCGTAATTGTAATGCTTAAAAAGCTTTAATTCGGAAATGTCAATTGATAAAACTTTTCTAACTGAAATTTCGGCGTATTTAGAAGATAATAATATACATTTTTCACTGGCTTTTCTCTCTGAACATAATTATTTTGTTTTTTAATTCTGCGAAAACAAATGTTTTAAAATTTTATTTAGTATCCAGTGATTATTTTAATTAAGTAAAGAAAACATTGTTTCCCCGAGTTGATATTATTATTTTTCGGTTGTTTGGTTGCCATAATGAGGATACTTTTTAAACAGTATAAAACTGGCAGTTATGAAAAACTCTTCCAACATACCATTATTCCATATTCACTTTGCTCCTCTTTCTTTTGCAAACAACATTTCATCATCATCATCATCAGCATCAGCACCATCTAAAAGGAGGGATAGTCCATGTAAGAGAGAGAGAGAGAGAGAGAGAGCGAGAGAGAGAGAGAGTTGGGGCAGTAACAAGGCCAGTATAAAATTCAGCCAATTATAAACTTTGCCTATTAGAGTGTTAGGTTGTGCTGTTCATATATGCTAACTGTTCGGCTTGGTACAGACTCCCCTATTACGTGTATATATATATATACAAAACAGACTATCCTTGGGTTCACTACCCACCCTAAAACTAAACACACGCGTGTCTCTTATAAAGACTGGAGGAGACATTATACAAATGTGTGAGTATATATGAGAAAACAGCTCCTGTCATACCGCATTTTGTTTGTATGATAATCGCTTTTTGACTTGTTGTTTATGTTTGAAATTAACTACTTACCCTCATCATCCACCCTCCCCATTACTAAACATAATATAGGATTATTTCATGCACATAACAGAACTAAAATACATTTTAAAGTTTAGTAATATGCAAGAACTCCATGAAAGTATTAATTTTACTTAAAAATCTCCCCTACATTTGGTAAATGGAAAGATGTGCTTTTCTATTTGCCAAACCCCTTTTAATATTAGTGCGGCCGGTGAAAATTTTAAATGAAGGGGGTTGTGTATTGGAATTAGTTGATCGAATTCCAGAGGTAATGGAGTTCAGATGTCTTGAAGAGGGACTTGATATGAAGAATAGGCGGAAGTTAATTTAGAGATTTTTAGAGAGTTATTACTTGAAATACGAACACTGAATTTACAAAAATAGACTATATTTTAACAATAATTTAAATGTGTCACTTGGTAACTACAATTAATATGAAATGATAGAAATAAATAAATAATTTAAAGAGATAAAACTACAAATAATTTAAAATGATTTAAGTAGATAAAACTAAGATGCACAACTATGAAATGTTTGATTGAATGATAATAATTATAAGTTAAACCTTGTATAGGGACGCGCTCACAAAACTGCTGCTGTACTGATCGTTGAAACTATAATGATATAATGATCCCCTCCTCCAGTGGGGCGAAGTTTATATTAGTATTACTCACACATTGACAAGTGTGTAAGTAGTACTCACACTAAGACATCTCTCGCAGTGTGCCGACCTTGGCCAGGTCGGTGACCAGTGTGATTTAGGTCAGTGGTCAGATTTGGCGACAGATGGTCGCCCATCGGTGATTTTCAAAGACTGGCAGCCTTGAGTGTTTATTGGCCCTTGTATGAAAGAATATCGGCCAGGTGGCTTCTGTACAATAATGATCCTTTTAGCGGTGCTTGTCTTTGACCGTGTGTATTGACCCTTGTTTTGAAAAGGCTTTTGTTTGGCGCGGCTCTTGTCTTGAAGACAGCGGCTGGCTGGGGCCACTAGTTATAAATTATCCTTTCTTCTTGTTATCTTTTGTGAGGTAGCGGCTGGCTGGAGCCACTTGACATTGCTTGACATTGATATGACATTACAGTTGCATATACAAAATAATACTTATAACTATTTTCTTACTCCTAGTTTAATGTTATTGGTTTAGTGTTGCATGCATGTATGTTGTAATGTGTATAGTAGCGTGTGTGTGGCATGAACGTTGTTGAAAGGGCTTGTTTATGTGTATGTTTTAGAGAGAGATATTTTTAAATAAATAGAGAAGGAGAACCACTGTTTTAAATAAATAATTTAACTGCTACATACTAATTTAGTAACTATACAAATAGTAATTATTAATTGTGAATATTGAACTAAACTTCTAAATATTCAGAAACTCTTGCACTTGATTAATTTAAACTGAAATGTTTATGTAAAACTTATTGGAACACTGAAGGAGAGAGTGACATTCTGAATGCAATGAAATTGCAGTGACGGGTTAAATGCAGCAAATCAGACTCTTCAAATAATGCTGAGTAGTTAAAAAAATCAACTGAGCTGAGTAGCAAATAAATCTTGGTAGTTAAAACCTGCCCTTTTATATTTGATTTCTAGAAGGAGGTTAAAAGACAATTGTGGCTAAGTTCCCCGACTTCTCTTGTAACGGTGTCTTGTACCTGTATTTTTTACCCTTTTCCAGCCAACGTACAAATTTCCTTTAAAAAAAATCATATTATTTAAAATATAAATCTATTTCAATTTTTCTATTTGCATTTTTCCACTACACTGGTAAGAGGAAGTATTGTGATCATGTCAAATTTATGAAATTGATTTTTCAGCAGAAATACTTCTTTTGAAGTCATCAAAGTGCGAAAAAAAAGTTTATAGTGAATGTTCTGTGTGTGTGTGTGTGCGCGCGAACAAAGTATCTCAAAAAAGGAAAAATCGTAGGAAGCTCAAAGTTGGTATTCCGTTTAGATACTACATTCACTTTTGATACGAAGTTTTTGGGAGGAAGCCCGTCAGTAAGATTTTAAATTTAAATTGCCGCTATAGCCTACTTGATTGAAAGAAAGCGACCATAATCTCCATTTAGGTATGTATGTAAAACCCCCTACACCTTTTTTCTTTAATGGACAACTCAGCTAAACGTTCATGAACATGCAATATTAAAGATCTTTTCAAGTTAATTAAATTTTAACAATTGCATTAAGAGAACATCCGTCATACACATAAGCCAGTACCAATAATTTCAATATCAACCGCAATAGAAGCCACCATTAAGGCTCAGTTGCAAGTTAACTAAGCATTAAAACTTTTCTGTTATGCCCACGTGTACTGGTGAATGAGCATCCATAAAAACTGTTAATCCTTCACCTAGAAGCTATCTCATCCTTAGCTAAGCTTACCACAATCACCAGTCAATTATAAGCAATTAACGAATATCAAGTATGCACCAATGTTCACCAAGCAGGCTAATCAACCGTTAGACAACTAAGAGTTCTAATTAGACACATCGCTATTCAGTCGAGTCACATCAGCCAAAGTGACCATTCCTACATTATTCAAACTACCAGCATCATCATTCTAGGCTCAGTCACTCTACCCTCCGCATCATTCTGCCATCATTGTACGGTTGTTTCAACATTTTATCACAACTTACATTTTAACCCAACTCCCCCACTTTTCTAATATAATTTTTCCACAAAAAAAAAAAGTTCCGAATATAAGTTTAATATCTGTACAATAAACATTCCAAGTTTTTTAAGAAAAATTCATTCGTTCAACTTGAAATCTTTACGAGAAAATTCCCAAGTCTCACAGAAATCTATTCTGTAAAGTCGTAATTCCGGTTAAACGATTTTCTTCAATGTATTATGATCTCAGAGTTACTCTGAGTCATGACCTCTCTTTCACGAAACAGTTTGAATATGTTTGTAGGAAAGCATCGAGGGCACTGGGTTTTGTAATAAGGCACACTCGTGATCTTAGAGATCCCAAAGCGGTGCTAACTGTGTACAATGCATACGTTAGAAGCCTTTATTGAGTACGCGTCATTGATTTGGTGTCCTTACACTAAGAAGGATATAGTTAGACTGGAAGCTATACAAAACCGTTTCATCAGGACTTGTAACTAAAGGTTATCCAGCGGTGCTACTCATTTCTGCTCTTTAGAGTCTAGAAGACGTAATGCTGGTCTTTTATTCTTGAAGAAGCTCTTGAATGGCGAAATTGATTGTATGGAGCTACTTTTGCTGCCATTCCTTTTCATGTACCACCTCGCTGCTTGCGCAGTACTTCGCATTTTGTGGTCCCTGCCGTTAAGACTAATGCGCTGTTCAACGTTGACGTCATTTGTAGAATATGCAGGTCATGGAATGAGTATATTCCTAGTGATGTGGGTTTCCAAATGGCATCTGGACTTTTCAAAAATCATTTTTGCATTACTTGAAGATGTACTGTTAAATGAGCATGTATTATTTTACTATTATTATATTTATGTAATCACTGTATGTATCACATGTAACTACTTCAACCATAAGGCTTACGCCGTTTGTTGATTAAAAAAAAAAAAAAAAAAAAAAATAAGTATAGCAAGTAAACGATAAGGCAGGCAGGCTAGTAGAGGCAGTGATAAGAACTTTACAATTAAAGCACGCATCAACCATCATCAGCTTCCTTACGGTTCTATAAAATAAACAATTACAAGAAGAAACAAGATTATAAACAATATATAATAGCGTACAATGTAGCGTCACGTACATAGCATGTCTATTGATTAACCAGTACCAGTCGTCCATAATGACACCTTTAACAAATGAAGACGGTGATTATTAACCCCCACCCATTTGTTTCCCTTAAAAAAAAAAAAAAAAAAAAAAAAAAAAAGGTGGTATAATATATTACCTCTAGTTTAAATAACATCCTCCCGCCCCACCATAATCTGTTTAGTGATTTAAAAAAATAATCTTATTTCATGTTATATAACCATTAAATTATGAAGTCATTATTCGGGCATTATATTAAGATTTTGTCCATTTTTTTTTTATTAATTTTTGTTACGTAACATATTATTATTTATATAAACAGTTTTCTCAGTGTTATATTTTCTTTTTTTTTTTTTTTTTGGTTTTAAGTGAATTTAAACACTTCTTAAGAGAATGCACCTGTCAAAAAATTTCGAAATTAGTTTTCATAAGAAATCTTGTGTTGAAGTTACTTGAGTAGGTTTTTTTTTAAAAAAAAAAGAAGAAGATTTTTGGGTTTACTGAGGAAACCGTGACGTTAACTTTCAGATCTTATGGACTAAGGTATTCATTTATACAAGTACTTATACCTATCTTCCTTCAGGTAGGCGTATGTATTATGTTTATATGGTGGGCAAATGAATGAAATTTTATTTGTTAATATTATAATAATAATTGTACATTGCAGTAAGGGAAAGTCAAGTGGATTTTTTAAACAATTTTCATTTAACCTTTTTTACTTTCTCTTACTCCTACTAAGAGGAAGTATTGTAATCGTGTCAAATTTTCGATATCGACTTTTCACCGGAAATATCCGTTTTGAGGTCCCCTGAGTCCAAAAAAGTGGTTTTTAGCAAATGGTCTGTGTGTGTGTGTGTGTGTGTGTGTTTGTGTCCGTATGTTTTTTTTTTTCCTGGCGTTAGTACCCCTAACGTCAGGGCGTTTATTTTCCACATGCTCCAATGTACATTATTACATGTGTTAAGTATACTGTACAAGTAAATTTAAATTAAAAAAAAAAATATATACATAAGTACGTATCTATATATTATATGTGTCCGTATGTGTGTGTGTGTGTGTGTGTGTGTGTGGTGGTGGTGTGTGTATTTGTATGTTATGATGTATGTATTATGTATTGGAACAGCAGAGCTCAAAAAAACGAAAACCGTAGAAAGTTGAAACTTGATATTCCTTTAAGTATCACCGTGGATTCTGCACTTACGTATCTGTAAAATTTGGCTCAACCGGAGTACACACTTTACTAAATTATTTATTCACTTTTTCGCAATTTTCTCAAAAATGGCTACGACGATTTTTTTTTAAAACTTCGTATATAAACTGAACATGCAAAGATCTATAACTTTTATCTAAAACATTTATGTGGGAAAATTCTTTTAAGGGCACTTTTTAGGGGAGGGGTAGGGTTAGATTTTCATCAAAGTGCTATCCTAGTTGATTATACAATTCTATCATCCAATCATCATTAGTTAGAAATAAATAGATGGCTGAAATTCCGAGTTTCAAGAAAATTAGTAAACCGGAAGTGCGCTTTTACTGAACAGTTTTTTCAGTTTTAGATGAATTTCATTAAATTTGGTACCCAAACTATAAAATTTGTCAATTATCATTTTGAGAACTGGAGTAAGAGAAAGTTGTGTGAGTGTTTCACACCAGATTTTTTGTTTAAAGTAGGGTACGTTTTTCGGGATGCACATATTTGGTAAAAAGCGAACGAACGTTTTCTCATAGCACAGTATTGGGGATAAATAGAACAGTATTATAAATAAAGACACACTTTTCCTACATAATAATGATGTTGTGGGCAGATCATAACAATGTGTTCCAGATCCTCCCAAACTCCACTACTCGGTCATAATAGTGTACTTACTGTAACTTTATATAAGCCCTGCATATAACCTGATTAATTCGGGTGGTGGTTATTATTCATTTTCTGAATGGAACTTAAGCAAATCAAGTTAGCTGTTTAATTCAGGGAATTGCATTTTGTAAAACTTTGTTATTACCTTTATATTGCTTTTACCACCTTTCAATTATGTAAAACTTCCTTTACCAACTGATCTATTCCTTCATTATCTACTATACCAGAGTATCCCTTTAGCCTACCAATTACGATAACTTTTCCCAATGACTTGGCATTATTTAAATTTTTCATAATGCTAATAATTAAGTGACTGAGTGACTGTCGTCTAGTGGTGAGGGGGACTAAGCCCTACGACCTGCGCTATCCAAAGTTCGGCTGGGCTATATTGCTACCCCAAAGAAACACAATAACAAAACAAGTCTACAACAGAGATCCTGACCCAAGTAAGATGGTTCCGAACTTAATCGGACCATAACTTTAAAGGGAAGTAGCCTAAGTTATGCCATTTATATCTTGTTCCGGACAAAGATTCTGAACATAATTTCCTCACAACCCAAGCATTCTGTCATAAGAAGGATAGCTGTTTTCCCTCCGTCTTTAAAAAAAGACTGGCATGGCCCCCATTTCGTAAACATCACATAAACCACAATGCCCAATAAGGGACCCAACCAGGCAGATGTCTAAGAGAGAGAGAAGTCCGTGAAAGACACAGCAACATCTCCGTAATATCTCTCTGCTCGGTGCCCAATAAGCTTCTTAGTTTGCCCTTCATCCCATTGAACTCATTCACAGGAATGAATACTGTGGAGCTGTCATGTCTGGTAGCTTGACAGACATGTGCTTGAAGACACACACCAATAGCAGGCTCGGGACCAATGAAAGAGAGAGTGGCGTCAAATTTGGCAAACTTATTAAACTACTTCTTCATTCCCCAAGATTCCCCATATGACCTGTTTGTTATTCAGACTAGAATTATATCCATGAAGGAAGAAAGCTCCTCCATTCTTTTACGACATTCTAGTACCAACTTTGACCACTTTCAACGCAGCTTATCTATCCAAGCAGATATAAACACCTTTTAAATTAATGTTACGTACTGTTCACCCAATATACAACAAAGATTAGCATAAACCTCAGCCTAGTAAAGTATTTTACAGTTCTGATTCAGTTACAACACTCGCAGTCCTGGACTTTTAATATTTAAAAAGGTTTATTTTACTCTTTGGTTTAATGATTATATATTTCATTACAAAATATATATATATATATATGTAAATTTTTTTATTTTTTTATTACGCATTAACTTATAGAAATTCGTTAAAATTTTTACGACCACATTATACTGGGCAGCGTCTTAATAAAAATAAATGAAATAAGGTCATTACTTCCCTGATTTTTTTTTATGGCATTGTAAACCTATATTTATAAATTTAAATTTTTTTTCTCTTGATTAATATTCTATTCTAAATGATGATTTTTTTTATTTATTTTTTTAAAAAGATTTATACTCATTTTAAAGTTTTGAGCCGTAATTTTTAACTACTTATTCTAAAAATATAATCCATGAAGTTCTGTGCTGGCAAGCTATATTGTGAACAGCCTCAATATCCTTTCTACATTGGTCAAATTGGAGGTCAATTAGCAAGCCTTTTTCCGGTTCACTTTGAGTATCGTAAACTCTACTATGGCGACAAACCAAAGCGACGTACAATTTTTTTGCTTACACCCATAAGACCTGCAATTTAGGTTTTTTACTTTCTCTTACTCCAATAGGAAGTATTGCAATCATGCCAGATTTGCGGTATCGAGTTTTCACCGGAAATATCCGTTCCCCTGAGTCCAAAAAAGTAGTTTTTAGCAAATGGTGTGTATGTGAACAGCATAGCTCAGAAACGAAAAATCGTAGAAAGTTCAAACTTGCTATTCCGTTTAGGTATCAATGGGATCTGACAGTGGGTCGGTCATCTGTCGAAATTCCTCAACCGGAAGTACCACTTTACTAGTCTTTTTTTTTTTTTTACTTTTTTGGCATTTTCTCAAAAACGGCTCCGACGATTTTCCTTGATACTTTATATATCAAGTACACATACAAAGAGCTACAACTTTTGTTTGTAGCATTTCTCCGGAAAAGTTCATTAGGGGCAGTTTTGGGGGAGGGAGGGGTGGGGTTAGGTTTACCTCTAAAGTGCTATTACAGTTTACTATGGTAATTCTGTCTTTACTATGGTTTACTATGGTAATTCTGTCATCTAAATAATGTTAATTAAAATTAAATATGTTTATGGTGTTCGTTACGACCGTTGTATTCAATGTTGAAAATGGATTTTGAGGTTCGGTCAAACAAAAGAACTCTTTTTTAAATTTCTACCGACGTTTCGGCAAATTTATTGCCTTCTTCAGGGTAAAAATTTTTTAGTGAGAATTCCAGTAGTAATTAATAATCTAGTATAACCTGTGACATATCATCACCAAGTGGTGATTTTTTAGGAATTCTCACTAAAAAATGTTTACCCTGAAGAAGGCAATAAATTTGCCGAAACGTCGGTAGAAATTTAAAAAAGAGTTCTTTTGTTTGACCGAACCTCAAAATCCATTTTCAACATTAAATATGTTGTTAAAATTCCTAATTTTAAAAAAATCTGATGGCGAAAGTGCGTTTACTTTACCACTTTACTAAATGATTTTTTTCACTTTATCGCGATTTTCTCAAAAATGGCTCCGACGATTTTCTTGAAACATCTTATATAAACCACACATACAAAGATGTACAACTTTTAATTTTAACATTTCTCTGAGAAAATTCATTTAAAGGTACTTTTAGGGGAGAGGGGTGGGGTTATGTTTTTTTTTAAAGTGCTTTCATAGTTGATTATACAATTCTATCATCCAAACAAAATTAATTAGAAATAAATGGATTGCCAAAATTCTGACTTTCAAGAAAATTAATAAATCGGAAGTGCGCTTTTATTGAATAATTTTTTTTTATTAAATTTGGTACACTAACTATAATATTTGTCAATTATAGTTTTGAGAACTGGAGTAAGAGAAAGTTGTGTGATTGTTTCACACCAGATTTTATTATTATTATTATTATTATTATTGACAACACATTTGTCATAGTTCTGAAGCAAGAAAACTATCATATGTACTTATTTTACTGGATTTTATATTTTCATGTAATAGATGAAGACATTTTCTCTTGAAAATGATGCAATAAGCATCGTAACGTTGTGATGAACGAAAAATAAATAAAAAAAAAAACTTTTAAGGCTGAAAAGACAATTGGTACAATTATACATACAATACCTGTATAGAATAAAAAAATACGTAGCTACATATATGTATATAAGATCCAATTAAATTTGGATAAAGGTTTAAATAAAATTTATTAATACCCCCACCTTTTTTTTTTTTTTTTTTTGCCTTGTCTACTTCGAAAATAGGGATGATGTTCACACTATTCTTTTACCTGCCAGATATTACAATTTGAATTGTGATAATTGTAATTAAAGTCATGGAATGGAATGCTTTGCGACAGATTCTTTTTATTTTTATTTTTGCACTTCCCAATAAATCTACAATGAACATTTTTAACACTTTCATCTGTATGGATTATTGTAGAAATGAAATATGAAACAAAGTGTTTTTGTCCGTCACTATGTGTGACGTTAATTATTTTTTACGCTTTTTAAGATTAAAAAAAAAAAAAACCTAACTAAAAGAATTCCTATGTACATGATATTTATTTTTTGTAATTGATCCCAGTCCTTGTTATACAAAATAAATTAAATTTGAAATGTCATTGTTTATCTTTCTTTTTTTTTTGTTGTAAATAAAGACTAAATGAAAAAAAAAACTCGTGGAGTTAAAAATCCTTCAAAATTACATTATAAGCCATTTTAGTTTATGTGCCGAATATTAATATAGATCAAACAATTGTACAACTGGCCATTGATTTCATCTGGAATTTTTCATATTTTTATATTTCACAATTTTTCATATTTTTCATATAAAACTAGTCATATTACGTAGCTTCAACGATTAGTTTTAAAGTGGTTGTTTGAGAATTTTTGTCTCAAATTCTGATGTCATTCACTGTGGCAAATAAAAGCGAAAAACAAAAAAACTTCTGTGAGAAATATAGACTTCAACAGTTAATACAACCGTTATAAAATTGACAATTTTTTGGGGGTGATGGGGGGCATCGGCTACCAAGGCCATAGCTATAAGAGATTAGAGGTTATCCAGGATCAAAAAAAATTATATTTCATAATTTGTAATTTTTAAAATTATAATATTTTAAAATGGTTTTTCAAGTCGTCAGCACTTAAAATTATAATGAGATATTTATATACGGCAATGGCCAAAGGAGTTTTGACGCTAAACAAAGTCACTCGCCAGTAATTTATTCTTCCAAATTTCAAAGATTGTCGCGCCTCATTATAAACATTTTTCTTATTACTCCTGACGTTAAAGTTTTTTTTTAATTTAAAAAATACTCTTTCTTCATTTCAAACTCAAACGTTCTCAAAGGACATTCGTTTCATACTCTATCTTTATCTTTTTTTTATTTTCTCTTATTGTTAATATTATTTCCTTTAATTAACTGTCACTTCTGTGTTACAATTTCTTGTATTTAATATCTTATGCTGTATCTGTTCTGTTTAATATTTCTTTGATTTAAATTTTTCTTTTGTTATAAATCTATACACTTCTTCTTAGATACAATAATTTTCGGCAGTCCAAAATGCTCGTCGGGGGAGTCCGGACAAGGCCATTAGTGAGACGATGATATGTTTTTCACGGAACTCTCTCAGGCATCTGGTTGGATCTCTTACTGGACATTGCGGTTTAAGGAGACATCTCTACATGATGGGGCTCATGCCGGATCCATTTTGTAGAGTCTATGATGAGACAGAGGTGGAAACACCCATCTATCTTATGACTGATTGCCTGGATTGTGAGGAAATTAGGTTCAGGACTTTTGGTCAGAATAAGAGGTCTGTGGAAGAGTTTAGGCTATTTCCGCTTAAGGTTATTGTCCGATTTATTCGTACTGCGGTGAATCTTAGATGGATTAGCCGGGTCTAGATTTTTGTTCTAGACTCGGTTTGTTGTTGTGTTTCTTGGATAGCTATATGGGAGCCCAGTGAGGTGAAATGTAATTGGTGAAGTTGTGTGTTTGTGTGCTGGTAGCTTGTGTAGCACGAGCGGTTTAGTAAAAGGGCTTGTGTATGTAAGTTTTAAGAGAGAGAAGTAATAAGAAATAATTAAGAAAACACTGGTAGATAAATTAAATATATTATCTTTAAAGATATTTAAATATTTTACAATATCACATCTATTATGCTTAATAGGTCATTTGTTAATCTAGAATAAATGTTAATCTCTATCACTGGCATGAGTTTTTAGTGAACTTAGCGATTATTATTAATTTGTAGTGGAGAACGAAATGGAAAAATAATAGTTTTGGAAAATAGTTTAGTAAAATAGTTTTGTGAAAATTAGCTAGTTCAAATAGTGTATTTTAGTGATGGGGATAGGGCCAGGAATACTACAATCTAGGTCAATGCAAACCAAGAGACAAAGGGCAAGAAACAGTTAGGGTAAAACAATAAAACTCCCTCCAGGCATACCAGCATTATTTGAACTGTGAAGAGAGGACATTCCTTCAATATAGTTTGTTGTAGACACCGAAGCAGTACACTTGTTTTTCATCAGCATATTAATAAGTGCATATTAATAAGTTTATAATGTCTTGCAAATAACTTGTAGTTATTATTTTAATAGAATATATTTATTGTTAGCAGTGGTGACTACTTTCTGATTTCTGATACTTCTTTCTAAAACATATATACAACACAAGCTCCTTTACAAAACCGCTCACGCCACAACACATCACACCAGTTACATTTCAGAGGCTTTGGATAGCGTAGAGTTTGGTCCCTCTCCACAGACAAAGAAATAATAATTGCTACAATAAATTTTGCAGGGCTCCTGAAGAAGGGCATCAATGATACCCGAAACATAGAGCAACAAAGAACTCTAGCAATTTACCTATAGATATCTCATTATAATATTTTAACTTTGGTTAACTTTAAAAATTAGATTGACCGATTTCATACAATTCTACATTGGATTCTTTCTAATATTGATTTTTAATTAAATGGTAACGTTAAGAAAGCAATGGTCCTGTCCTTGAGTACTTCTATTTGTAAATCGTATTTTGGACGTATCATTATTATATTCTCCTTAGGCTTTCAGTTTCATCGCAGTGAGGGATAGTCGGATGAATTTTCTACACCGATTTTATTTAAATTTTCGACATAATGGTTTGTTTGTACACCTCGTTCCCTGGAACCAAGATTTCTGCCCTAATTTTGAATTATACAGCTATTTGCCATTTTGTGTTAAATTTCTTCCCTTTAAACGGTAAATACAAACAAATTCTATTTAAACTTGAGATATTATCATTTAGCCTTAACATAAATACAGTGATGGTAACAACCGAACATATACTCAAGGCACATAACAGTTGAAGTGGTAACACTGAAGTCCAGATGAGAGCACCAATAACTACGCACAAACCCACTTACACACGTTAATATTAAATGACAATGATTCCTCAGAAAAACATTATCATCAAAAATCAATATTTCTGAAAAATATTTTTTAAAAAGTAGTGTTTCTATCAGTTTCAGTCAGTGTAGTTTCTATCAGTGCAGTTAGTATTTTTCCAAGGTTAAAGACATTCATTACAAACCGCTTTAGAGAAAATTCCCCCCAAAACTAGACAAACTATTTTGTGAAGTAGTGGCTCTACCGGATTACCAGGTTTCTTCAAATTTTGAATTCTTGTAATAATTTAAACGCAACTTCATATTATAGAAAGAACCGTACACTGTACTGAAGTGGTACTTGAAAGGAAGCTTAAAGTTACTACTCTATAATGTAACCTCAAAAAACAAACAATATTCCTTTTTTTTCACACTCAGGAAAGCTTTAAAAACGTATTTCCGATGATTCAGAAAAATTGACATCATCCTCCCCCGTAATACTTTCTCTTTATATCAAGTAGTAAGAGATAGTAAAAAAAAAAAAAATGTAATCATTATTGACAGTGAAAGATAATGGACTAAAAATATAAATGATAAATGATGACAGCCATGTGAAGAACTATATAAAAAGATTGGTTGATAGTAGATTAACTTCATAATGATGTTTATATAAGCGCATGCCGATATTTGTGTGTTGTGAAAGCTGTCAACTGTACTGGAAATGACTTTCAACTTGTGATATGTTCACTTTGTGATGTTTAACAGATATTCTAACCCTTCTCTTGCATATTGACATACTTTATTTACCTCAGTGATGCGCTATCCTATTCTTTGTTTAATTTTATTATTTTTCATTGTTTCTGATAATTTTCTGTTTGACTTTTAGTTATGGTACTTACAAAGTTTCTTTTTACGGTGTTTGATTAGAAATTATTTCAAACCGCCTGAAGTATACCTGAACTGCTACTTGATATGTCAATTAACCAGTGCTATTATCATGCTTCGAGTGTCCTCGTTTTGGTATATGTAAAAGCTAAAACGTACGTCTCATCTTGGAAAAAACTTTTTCAGGATTTTAAACAAACATCCTTGCAAGGTGGACAAGCCAAATACAATTTGAGCTGTTTATGTTCCCAAGTTTAAGTCATCCAGACTCAATAAAGATTTCCAACACATACAAAGTTGATTGTCCATGAACGTTCTTCACAAAACACAGTTATGCTGTGGTTAAATAGTGTCGGAGGGGCATGATATGGTGGTAAATCTCCACCTGATCTACAACCAACAACTTGGCTCTATTATATGTTTAGGTGTAGCCACACAATTCCTCACCTAAGCTGCACCGAAAGTCATACCAGATTTAAGTATGGGAATCCCTCTCCGGCTGGATTAAGTTCAAAGTTTTGAACCTCTTGAGGATGGAAATTTGAAATCAGACCTCTCTCTCGTTTGGGTTTTTCTGGGCATTAGACTACTCGTTAGGACATTCAGAATGCCGCATTATACCGTATGTGTAGACTAACTCCTAAGACTGTACTTTCGGTAACTGCATTCAATATTTCGGCATAGGAATTTTTAACCAACATTTCGTCTAAATTCATAATGAGATATTTTTATAAAGGTACGGCCATTTATCTAACTCTCAGGCACGATATGTTTCTCCTATTGTGTTGGTAGTGCTTTTGAACCTTACCCAGTGTAATGGGTTTTCAGAAGGAAAGAAAATGGTTTGTATAGATAAATAAATTGGAAATATGGGTGAACCTGTATAATTGAAAAGGATCACAAACTGCCTGGACTTTACACTAAAATATATAAAATGTTAGTGAGAGGTAAAGAGAAAGGTTGATGACTCGTTATGACTGCTGTATGAACTCTGCTGTAAGACTGTCTGTAGGCTACCTAAACAGTTTCTCCCGCTGTAGTCTGGCCTAAACTAGTGAATGAGACTCTCTCTCTCTCTCTCTCTCTCTGCTTTGGATCCCTCTTCGGATCCTATTACACCAGC
>JAAEAF010011094.1:0-21702 GCA_011037195.1 Triatoma infestans
CACCACTCTCGCAGGATTGCCTGGGCGATTTGGAGTTTAAGGATATCTTGGGATATTGTAGACTGACCGGTAAGCTACTGGGGGAAATTAACTAAGGGGATGATATGGGGGGCGTCGGGGGGATAAAAGCCACATAGGCTTAGGTCCCACGCCATCAGGGACCCGGCATAATAATAATAATAATAATAATAATAATAATAATAATAATAATAATAATAATAATAATAATAATAATAATATATTTCAATACACATACATTGTTCATCTGATATTTCCGCTGAAAGTTTAATTTTGAAAAATTGGTACCATCGAAAGGTGTATTTCTGTATCGCAATAAATAAAATAAAAGAAAGAAATAAATATATATTTATTTCACTTTGTACTGTTTAATAAAGTCGTGACATTAATAGACGGTACATACATGGAACCGTACATTTTTATGTTTGTAAGTAATGTAAATACAAATATAGTAGAAGACAAGACTAGAATATATTTAGCAATGTTTGGTAGAAAAGGATTCGCCGTAAATCATTCAAAGAATAGGAGGAGACTTTACACTCTGGGGAGACATTTACAACACTTTCAAGTTATTTAGTATGGATACAAGAGAAGACGAAAGTTTACGTATTCTTTTAAAAAGTTTGTTTTTTTATTTTTTTTACTTTTTTTTGTTTGTAAGTATTTACCGATTTATGGTCATTGCATGTTTATGTCAATTTTTATACTAACTCTTAGGACTGCATATCTTTTTTCTTTCTTCAACTCTAGTAAAGAGTACTATAGAAATCCAACTGAATTTTCACCATAACTTGTTGCACTTTGTTTTTCAGTTTTTCAAAATTTGGCAATTTTGTGAAATTGGAAAACGAAAAAAAAAATCTGGTGTGAAACACTCATACAACTTTTTCTTACTCCATTTTTACCGAATTGTAAATGACAAAGAATTGTAATTGACAGTTAATATACCAAATTTAATGAAATTCGCCGGTGTTTTTATGGAAAAAAAATCGCAAAAACTGAAAAAAAGTGTTCAGTAAAAAAAAAACACACTTCCGGTTTACTAATTTTCTTGAAACTCAAAATTTTGGCAAATCTATTTATTTCTAATAAATTTTGTCTATACGGTAGAATTGTATAATCAACTATGGTAGGACTTCTGAGGGAAAAATAATCACGCCCTTCTTCAAAAGCCCGCTTAAATGAGTTTACCCAGAGAAATGTTTCAAATATATGTTGTAGTTCTTTACTTAGTTTAAAGTAATGAACTACACATTCTTAGTTTAAAGAAAATCGTTGTGCCGTTTTAGTGAAATTCCAGAACATTGAAAAATACTTTTCTGTAAAAACGCATCACTTCCCCATCTGATTTTCTTCAAACTCGGAATTTCAACAACATATTTAATTCTAATTAATATTATTTAGATGACAGAATTGTGTAATATACTAAAATAGCAGTTTAGAAGAAAAAATAGCAGTTTAGAAGAAAACCTAACCCCACCTCTCATCCAAAAGTGCTCTTAAATGAATTTTCCTGGATAAATGCTTCAAATAAAAGTTGTAGCTCTTTATATGTGTAGTTGATATATAAAGTTTGAAGAAATTCGTTGAAGCCATTTTCGAGATAACTGCAAAAAAATGAAAAAATTATTAAGTAATCCGGCTGACGAATTTTGACAGATAACGTACTGTCTGGTCCCATGGTGATACCCAAACGGAATATCAAGTTTGAACTTTTTGCGAATTGTCGTTTTTGAGCTGCTGTTCACATACATACTCGTACATACACATCACTTGCACATAGACCATTTTCTACAAACCACTTTTTTGAACTCAGGGGACCTCAAAACGGATATTTCCGGTGAAAACTCGATATCGAAAATTTGTCACGATTACAACACTTCCTGTTACTAGGAGTATGAGAAAGTAAAGATTAGAACTAACATAATTAATACACAAATGTCGTACTTAAACTGAGTTCGGTTGCGTGGGTTTTAATCCCGTTTAGCCTTGGATTTTATATGACGTAATCCACATTCGTAACATGCAGTATAAGCCTGTTTCGTTCGCCAGGCAATCAAAAGAAAAAAAAACTATAAAATTTAAGTCATTTCTTCTCGATAAGTCTTTATGAAAATTATTCACTACTTTCAAAATAAGCTATTAAGGAAACATTATTGACTACACTAAAATACTACCAACTTAGTCTTGTAGAATAAAAATTTAAATGACTGCAAAACAATATTTTATAAAAATAGGTCTCGTCTTCTTCGCTGATAACGATTTCATTCGAAACGGTATCGATTCCTTTTTCAGGAAACCTCAAAACATATATTATCGATGAAAACTCAAATTCGGAAATTAGACACGAATAACAATACTTTCTTTTAAAGCAGTAAGATAAACTGAAAAAAAAAATCAAGTGTCAAACACTCACCTAACTATCTCTGACTGCAATTTGCTAAAGTCGTGACATTAATATAGGCTAGACTTAGATTGTTGAAAGGGATTATCGCACTCCGACCTGAAAGATCTATTGTGCCCCTCCCGGAGCCTTCTCCGTGCACTGCCGGCTACCAAGCAGTGTTCACTAGCTACAGACAACACTGCTCATCACCGTACAGTGAGTTGTGAGGCTCCTAGGAAGAGAAAATCTAAGGGCAGCACGCTGGATTCGAACCCGTGACCACCGCATTGCTAGTCCAGCGTGCTACTATTACTGAGCTAATCCCTTCCTTCTCCCTTGGCTTATGCCAATTAACCACAGACGGAGACCCTAGTAGTTTGTGTATGTGTTTATCTATAAAATGTAGATTGTATGTAGTTCAAGTGTATTGTGTACTGTTCTGGCGAAGTGCATGGAATACTGAGCTGTGGTACCCCGTGGGGTCGCTATTCCCCAAGTGACTGCATGCAAGAGATAACCCTTGCGGGCTAATATAGGGTAAATATATGAACAGTACATTTTTAATTTCTCTTGCTCCTAGTAAAAGGAAGTATTGTAATCGTGTCAAATTTTCGATATCGAGTTTTCTCCGGAAATAACCGTATTGAAGTCCCCTGAGTCCAAAAAAAATGGTTTTTAGCATGGTCTGTGTGTGTGTGTGTGTGTGTGTGTGTGTGTGTGTGTGTGTGGGTGAACAGCATAGTTCAAAAACAAAAAACTTGTAGGAAGTTCAAACTTGATATTCCGTTTAGGTATCACCATGGGATCTGACAGTACTTTATCTGTCAAAATTCCTTAAGCCGGAATTACCACATTACTAATTGAATTTTTTACGTTTTTCTCAAAAATCGCCCCAACGATTTTCTTTAAACTTCGCATATCAACTACACATACTAACAGCTACAACTTTTATTTGAAACATTACTCTGGGAAAATTCATTTAAGTGCACTTATGGGGGAGGGGTGGGGTTAGGTTTTCATCTAAAATGCTATTTCAGTTTATTAGACAATTCTATCATCTAAATAATGTTAATTAAAATTAAATATGTTGTTGAAATTCCGAGTTTGAAAAAATCGGATAACCGGAAGTGCGTTTACTTTACCACTTTACTAAATGTTTTTTTTTTACTTTTTTTCCGATTTTCTCAAAAATGGTTCCGACGATTTTCTTGAAACATCTTATATAAATTATACATCAAGATCTATAAGTTTTATTAAAAACATTTCTCTGGGAAAATTCATTGAAGGGCACTTTTAGGGGAGAGATGGGGTTACAGCTTCCTCTAAAGTGGTATCATAGTTGATTGTACAATTCTATCATCTATTAATTAGAAATAAATAGATGGCCAAAATTCCAAGTTTTTAGAAAATTAGTAAACCGGAAGTGCGCTTTTACTGAACAGTTTTTTTTTTCAGTTTCCGACGAATTTCATTATATTTGGTACAAAAACTATAATCTTTGTCAATTATAATTTTGAAAACAGGTGTAAGAGAAAGTTGTGTGAGTGTTTCACACCAGATTTTTATATATATATAAGCAATGTAAAATGCAATAATATTTAATATAATATATAAATATAAATAGTATATAATAAATAAATAAAATATATAATAAAAATATTTATTATTGACCTAATTTCCTTCAAACTTGGATTATTTTACTAAATTTTAACTGACTTCAAAATTATATGTTCAGATGGAAGAAACTATAAACTAAAAACTATCTTTAGAGAAGGATGATGACTCACCCCTTTCCAAAATAAACCTAAAATGAATTTTCCTACAAAAAAGATTAAATGAAAGTTATAGTTCTTTAAATATGCCATTATACCCAATATTAAAGTGAATCCGTTGGAGCTGTTTCTGATAAAATTGCAAAAAATAAAAAGCAAATTCATTCAGCAAAGTGGGTACGTTTGGTTGCGTGCTTTTGACTAAAACTTTAATGTTGGTTCTTCTGATAGAACTTAAACAAAATATCAAGTTTAAACTTTCTGGTATTTCGTTTTTGTTGGTATATTATGCTGACCACATACAGACGCATGCACACACAGATCAATTTTTAAAACAGCTTTTTGAATCAAAGGACATCAAAATGTATACGTATTTCCGAGGAAAACTCGATATCATAAAATTTGATCCGCTCACAATACTTCCTCTACTTATCAGCCCGAAAATCTGGTGTGAAACATTCACAAAACTTTCTCTTACTATTAATTAATACAATTTAAACAATAAAATTTTCATTAAAATTGCAACATTACAATGTTTATTTGGGCTAGCTAGGTCATCCATATAAAATGGTGGTGGGGATTTCATTTGTATACATAAAACGACCTTATGTGGACCGCTCTATGTCAAAACCAAGAATGATTATGCAAATTTAAATTTTAAACTAACTCCTAATAAAGAGGAAGTATTGCAATCGTGTCAAATTTTCTATATCGATTTTTTACCGGAAGTACCACTTAATAATTGAATTTTTTACGTTTTTGCTATTTTCTCAAAAATCGCTCCAATGATTTTCTTCAAACTTTCTATATCAACTCACATACTACAACGTTTATTTGAAACATTTCTTTGGGAAAATTCATTTAATGTCCCCTGAGTCCAAAAAATGTTTTTTTAGGGAATGGCCTGTGTGTGTGTGTGTGTGTGTGTGTATGCATGTAAGTATGTGAACATCATACCTCAAAAACGAAAAACTTGTAGAAAGTTGAAACTTGATATTCCATTTAGGTATCACAACGGGATCTGACAGTACGTTGTCTGGCAAAATTCCTCAACCGGAAGTACCACTTTATAAGTTGAGTTTTTTTCTATTTTGCGATTTTCTCAAACATGGCTCCGATGATTTTCTTTAAGCTTTGTATATTAACTACACATACAAAGAGCTAACATTTTTATTTTAAACATTTCTCCAGGAAAATTCATTTAAGTGCACTACAGGGGGAGGGATGAGGATAGGTTTCATCTAAAGTGCTATTTCAGTTTATTCCACAATATTGTCATCTAAATACTGTTAATTAGAACTAAATATGTTGTTGAAATTCCGAGTTTAAAAAAAAAAAAAATGGGATAACCGGAAGTGCGTTTACTTTACCACTTTACCAATTTTTTTTTTTCACTTTTTCGCGATTTTCTTAAAAAATGGCTCCGACGATTTCATGAAACTTATAATATAAACTAAATATACAACGATCTAAAACTTTTATTTGAAAAATTTCTTTGGGAAAATTCATTTTAAGGACACTTTTGCGGGAGGGGGTTTTAGGTTTTTCTCTAAAGTGCTATCATTGTTGGATTATACAGTTCTATTATCCAAACAGAATTAATTAGAAATATATAGATCGGCTAAAATTCCGAGTTTCAAGAAAATTAGTAAACCGGAAGTGTACTTTTACTGAACAGATTTTTTTTCAATGTTCGACGAATTTCGTTAAATTTGAGAAATGGTGTAAGAGAAAGTTGTGTGTTACACACCAGATTTGTTTTTTTTTTTTCAGAAAAATGTTTCAATTAAAAGTGAGAAGTTTCTATAAATGCAGCAATACCCTAGTCTGTAAAATCGTGCTTCCGGTTAACGATTTTCTGCAAATTTAGAATTCTATAAATACTTCTAATATGTATTAATACGTATTATATAGGTAGAGTGGTAATACTGTAATGTAATCAGATATTAGATGTAATGGAATCGTTTGATGTGTGATTCCTGGAATAGCAGATGTCTAGAAGAGGGCTGAAGTTAGTTTGAGAGATTTGGAAGTTAGTGCTCGAATTATTAACGGTTTTTTATATAAAAATAAACTGTATTTTAACAATAATTTAAACGTGATAAATGGTAACTAATAACTATAATAAAATACTTAATAATAAATAGAAGATGATAATTTAGAATGGTTAAAATAACGAACTAAAGTGCACAACTACGAGAATGATAAGTTGAATATAACTATGAATTGCCGCTCGTGTATAGTTTGGTCGTAGATGATATAATAATGCTCTCGTCGTATATCATAGAGTTTATATATACTGTTGTTCACACTCACACCAAGACATCTGTCTTAGTATGCGGCCTTGTGCAACCTTCGTAGTTTGCTGCCCTTATTTAGTGGCCATACTTATCACGGTGCCTGCCTTTTGATGTGAGAATTGATGAAAAGGCTTTGTTGTTTGTTTGGTTGACCGCGGCTGTCGGCGGCCAACAGTGTTACTGTTTTCACCCTTTGTTGATAGCAGCTGGCTGGAACCACTAGTTGTAAATTATTTCTTTGGTGTACTTTGCCGATGTCAATGACTTTGCCAGTCATGACAATACCATATATTTACTGAAGTGGTACTTCAAAAAAAACACAGGCTATGTTCCCCCCCCCCCCCAGACACCTCCCAAAATAATCAATTTCCCCAGCAAAATATTTCAAATAAAAATGTGTATAATCAGTATATGAAGTTCAAAGAAAAATCCATGAAACTATTTTGACGGAAAATTATAAAAAAAACTATTCATATTGTCATAATTCTGGTTGATTAATGTTGCCCAAAATGTTCACGTCTAATACTGGTTAACACCCACATACACACACTGACCATTCGCTAAAAACATTGTTTTCGTATTCAGAGGACCCTGAAAAAAAGAAAACATGTATTTCCGTGAAAATCAATTTCGAAAATCTGGCACGATTTAGTACTTTTTTAATGAGGAGTAAAAGAAAAGTAAACAGACATGTTCCAATGTCTTTCTAATGTGATAATTATGAAATTTTAGTTATTTATTATTGAAGCCATATGCAAGCATAATAAAATTCCAGACAGAATTAAATGACAGATTCTTAAATTTAATTTTTTTAGTATGATACAGTTTATTAATTCAATAAAACTCTTGGATAGATGTTTTAATTGTGCGTTTAGTTATTATTATAGCTGTGGTTTAAAGCTGCCAACCACTTCATTCCACTTAAGACGATGTAACCAAGATACTGGATATGAACAGCTTAGGCCATATCCAGGTGAATTCCTTAATGTAACCAAAACCAGTGCTAAATTAACAGTTCACTTTACTATATTCTGTTATTACGCATTTAATGTATGCTTTTACCTTTTAGCTGCCACAGAACAGATGCTCTAAATGTGTTCTGTTTACTATCATTTCATGTTATTTAGCAAAATAACTGCTATCGTAATAATTTTTACGATATTCAATTATTCCTCTTTATTCTGAAGTATAGTTTTATATATATATATATAAAAAAAAAAAAATCTGGTGTGAAACACTCACACAATTTTCTCTTATTCCAGTTCTCAAAATTATAATTGGACAAATTTTATAGTTTGTGTACCAAATTCGTCGAAAACTGAAAAAACTGTTCAGTAAAAGCGCACTTCCTGTTTACTAATTTTCTTTGAAACTCGGAATTTTGGCCATCTTATTTATTTCTAATTAAATTTTGTTTGGATGATAGAATTGTATAATCAACTATGATAGCACTTTAGAGAAAAACATAACCTCGACCCTCCCCTAGAAGTGCCCCTTAAATGAATATTCCCAGAGAAATGTTTTATATAAAATTTGTAGATATTTGTATGCTTGGTTTATATAAGAAGTTTCAAGAAAATCATCGGAGCCATTTTTGGTAAATCGCGAAAAAGTGAAGAAATCATTCGGTAAAGTGGCAAAGTAAACGCACTTCCGGTTATTCCACTGTTTTCAAACTCGGAATTTCAACAACATATTTAATTTTAAATAACATTATTTAGATGGCAGAATTGTGTAATAAACTGAAATACTACTTTAGAGGTAAACCTAACCCCACCTCACCCCAAAAGTGCCCTTAAATGTATTTTCCCGGAGAAATGTTTCAAATAAAAAATTGCAGATCAGGTAAGTGTATTTTATATACCAAGTTTGAAGAAACTCGTCGGAAGTGTTTTTGAGAAAATCGCAAGAAAGTGAAAAAAAATTATTCAGAAAAATGTTACTTCTGGGTGAGGAATTTTGACAGGTTACGTACTGTCGGATCCCATGGTGATACCTAAACAGAATATCAAGTTTGAACTATCTGCGATTTTTCTTTTTGGAGCTATGCTGTTCACATACATACAAATTACACAGACTATTTTCTAAAAAAAAATCATTGTTTAAACTCAGGGACCTCAAAACTGAATATTTCCGGTGAAAACTCGATATCGAAAGTTTGGTTGACGATTACAATACTTCCTCTTGCTAGGAGTAAGAGAATGTCAAAATTTAGCTCCATAAAACTCCATTAAATTTAGCCATAAAAACAAAAATGATAGGAGTTATGTATTATATATGTATATTCCTGATTGGACATTGTGAGCGCTAGTGCTCAAAACCATAATATAATGTCAGTTTAAATTTAAACGTAACTGAGAAGCCCCAGGAAACCCTGGTAAAGTCTTTTTACTTCCTCTTACATCTAGTAAGAGGAAGTATTGTAATCGTGTCAAATTTTCGACAACGAGTTTTCACCGGAAATATCCGTTCTGAGGTCCCCTGAGTCCAAAAAAGTAATTTTTAGAAAATGGTCTCTGTGTGCATGGGTGTGTCGATCTAAGTGAACAGCCTAGACAAAAACGAAAAACTGCCGGAAGTTGAAACTTGATATTCCGTTTAGGTATCACATGGGATCTGACTGTCACGTTATCTGTCAAAATTCCTCAACCGGAAGTACCACTTTACTATTTTTTTTCTTCTTTTTTTTACGTTTTACTCAAAAATAGCTCCGCCAACTTTTATTTCAAACATTTCTCTGGGAAAATTCATTTAAGGGCAGTAATGGGGGAGGGGTGGGGTTAGGTTTTCATCTAAAGTGCTATTTCAGTTTATTAGATAATTCTGGCATCTAAATAATATTAATTAGAATTGAATGTGTTGTTGAAATTCGGAGTTTGAAAAAAATCGGATAACCGGAAGTACTTTTACTATACCATTGTAATAAATGATTTTTTCATGATTTTCTCAAAAATGGCTCCAACGATTTTCTCTAAACTAGGAATGTGACTACAGATATAAAGAGCTACAACTTTTGTTTGAAACTTTTCTCCTGATAATGTCATTTAAGAGCACTTTTGGGGGAGGGGCGAGGTTATATTTTTCTATAAAGTGCTATCGTAGTTGATTATACAATTCTTTCATTCAAACAAATATATGGCCAAAATTCCGAGTTTCAAATAATTAAACGGACGTGCGCTTTTACTAGACAGTTTTTCATTAAATTTGGTACACTAAAATTTGTCAATTATAATTTTGAGAACTGGAGTAAAAGAAAGTTGTGTGCGTGTTTCACAGCAGATTTTATTTAATTTCTCTTACTCTCCTATTGAGGGGAAGTATTGTAAAAGTGTAAAATTTTCGATAACGTGTTTTCACCGGAAATATCCGTTTTAAGGTCCACTGAGCCCAAGAAAGTGTTTTTTTAGCAAATGGTGTGTGTGTGTGTGTGTGTGTGTGCGCCAGTGTATGTGAACAGCATAGCTCAAAAACGAAAAACCATAGAAAGTTGAAACTTCATATTCCGTTAGATATCACCATGGAATCTGACAGTAAGTTATCTGTCAAAATTTCTCATCGGAAGTACCACTAGTTTTTTTTTTTTTAATTTTTCTCAAAAATGGCTCCCACGATTTTCTTCAAACTTTATAAAATCAACTAAACATACAAAAGTGCTACAACTTTTATTTGAAATATTTCTTTGGGAAAATTCATTTAAGGGCAGATATTGGGGAAGGGTGGGGTTTGGTTTTCACTTAAAGTGCTATTTCAGTTTATTAGACAATTCCGTTATGTAAATAATATTAATTAGAATTGAATATGTTGTTGAAGTTCCGAATTTGGAAAAAATTTGAAAAATTACTAAATGATTTTTTTTTTTCACTTTTTCCCGATTTTCCCAAAAATGACTCCGACGATTTTGTTGAAACATATAATATAAACTTAGCATACATTGTTCTACAACTTTTATTTAATACATTTCTCGGGGAAAATTCATTTAAGGGCACTTACGGTGAGGGGTGGGGTTATGTTTTTTCTATAGTAAGTGGTATCATAGTTGGATTATATAATTCTATCATCCAAACAAAATTAATTAGAAATAAATAGATCGCCAGAATTCCGAGTTTCACGAAAATTAGTGTAAACCGGAAGTGCGCTTTTACTGAACAGTTTTTTCAGTTTTCAACGAATTTCATTAAATTTTGCTACACAAACTATAAAATTTGTCAATAATAAAATTTTGAGAACTGGAGTAAGAGAAAGTTGTGTGAGTGTTTCACACCAGATTTTTTCGTACAAGAGGGATATTAAAACATGTAGTTTTTTGTAAATTTGACACAATGGAATATAGAGAAAATAAAAAGTAAATCACTAATATGACGTTCTCTTTCAGAAATTATTTACAGTTCTAAATGACCAATTTTCCCTGAATTTGAAAGTTTTACTAAATTTATAAAAATACATTATAAAAAACAGAGGTGATGGGAATTTTGGTGGTTGATGTTTAGGGTATAATGCTTACCTTAATGTGTCTAAAATTGCGGCTTTTTCTTCATTTTCCAGTTAAGTTTATAACCCATTAACTCATAGATTCCAAAAAAAAAAAAAAGAATCTGGTGTGAAACACTCACACAACTTTCTCTTATCCTGTTCTCACAATTTATAATTGGACAAGTTTAATAAGTTGGTGTACCAAATTTACGAAATTCTTCGAAACTGAAAAAACTGTTAGTAAAAATGCACTAATTCTGTAAAACTCGGAATTTCGGGCATCTATTTATTTCTAATTAATTTTGTTTGGATGATAGAATTGTATAATCAACTGTGATAGCACTTTAGAGAAAAACATAACCCCATCCCTTCACTAAAAGTGACCTTAAATGAATTTTCCCAGAGAAATGTTTCAAATAAAAGTTATAGATCTTTGCACGTTTAGTTTATATAGAAAGTTTCAAGAAAAATCATCGGAGCCATTTTTGAGAAAATTGCGAAAATGAGAATAAATCATTTAGTAAAGTGGTAAAGTACTTCCGGTTATCCGATTTTTTTCAAACTCGGAATTTCAACAACATATTTAATTCTAATTAACATTATTTAGAAGACAGAATCGTCTAATAAAGTTGAAATATCACTTTAGATGGAAACCTAACCCCACCCCTCCCCCAAAAGTGCCCTTAAAAGCATTTTTCTGGAGAAATGTTTCAATTACAAGTTGTAGCTCTTTGTTTGTGTGGTTGATGTTCCAAGTTTAAAGAAAATCGTCACAGCCATTTTTGAGAAAATCGCAAAAAGTAAAAAAGTCCAACTAGTAAAGTGGTACTTCCGGTTGAGGAATTTTGACAGATGACCCACTGTCAGATCCCATGGTGCTACCTAAACGGAATATCAAGTTTCAACTTTCTACGGATTCTCGTTTTTGAGCTATTCTGTTCACAGAAACACATACATACACACACACAGACCATTTGCTAAATACCACTTTTTTGGACTCAGGGGACCTCAAAACGGATATTTCCAGTAAAAATACGATATCGAAAATTTGATACGATTATTATACTTCTCTTATAGTAAGAGAAAGTAAAAAAAAAATCAAATTAAAAAAAATGGGTCAGCGTACGTGATAGTTTTTTATTCTGTTTATTTCGACTTTTCCAAATTTAAAGAAAATGATTGTAGCCAAAATTCAAGTAACCTATTCTAAGAAAGACAAAACCTGTTCAGGAAAGAATTATTAGAATTCCTAGGAAACCTTACTTAGAAATTCTTGCAATGCTTTTTAGTGTGCCTTAACTTCATATAAGTTGTAGAACATACATTATACTGGAAGCGGCACTATAATGGAAAGCTTAACATTCTAGTTTCTCTTTTACTTCGCTTTCCTAATATAGGTAGAATCAAATATGTACTTGCTGCGATGTTTCATTTTTACTGTTGCCCTGGTACTGATATATCAAAACCAGTTTTTTGGTGAACATTACGGAAATATTACAAAGCATCCATTTTCTCTACCAGAGAGATATGTAGTTTAATAAAATAGCAAATATAATATTATATTTTGTTTTTTTAAATAACTAATAAAAATAAATAAATGAACAAAGTAATTTGCTAATTACATTACACATTATAGAATACATGGTATATTTTAAACTGAACATTAATAAGATATTATTCCCCACTCTAAACTTTAAATGATAGCAAGTTATCATGAAAACAGTAACAAAATCTCCCCATTAGTAGAAAGAAAACAGGTCCATGATTATAAATATATTCTATATGTATCCGCCGTGTTCTCTTGGTGTTACTTAACAATATATTAAACATAAAAAAAAAAAAAAAATTTCGAGCTCCTAGTTGTATATCTGCTCCTAATAAATGTGGTCACTATTTGAGCAAGTTGCGCATCCAATGTGAGTCGCCTGATGTGCACAAGCTTGCATGCGCACCTCTATGGTCTGGGTACCTTCAACCAGGCCAGTTGGTGGGAGAGAGGGATTTACAAAATCCTATCTCCACTCTTTTGCAACGTTGGAGGCTTTCTGTCCGTCTTTACTTGTCAAAAAAATATCTCAACACTTCTCTATTTATTTTCTGTATGGAAAATAAATAAATAATATTGAATAACTTGTCAAAGTTAGGATTTTATAACATTATGATAAGGTTTGTAGTATTTTTTTTTTTTTTTACTCTCTATTACGGTTGAAACCGGATATATTGTGATTCTGACAAATATTCAAAATATCGAGAATTTTTTTTTATAGAAAATATAGGCTTTTTGGTGTATTATATGTGCGTGTCTAGCATATTCCTAGTGATGTATGTGCAGGGGCGCCGCGTTCTATTGTGCAATGTGTGCCAAGCAGAAGGGCGGCCAAATGAGGGAGCTACAAATTTATTTATTTTTTTAATTTTATTAAATATAAAACATGTTTCCAATTTTACAAAAGACGTATTTTTTCGTATTATAATATTTCTTCGGCATTTAATTGAGTCTCTTGCCTTAGAGGCTTGAATTAAATAATATGTAATTAAACTTTCATAACGTTTCTAGAAATTGTTTATCCCGCTTAAATAATAACACTTGATTACTGTACCATTAATAATTGATTTTTTTATTTTTTTGACCAGCTTTAAGGCTATCGAGCAATGTTATACGACAATGTTGGGACAAAAATGAAATTATTTAGGTAAAAAAACATTTAGGTAGAACACGCTAGAGTGCACACGCGTTGGTCTAGTGCCTAGAGCATTGGCCGTTGGTGCGAGAATTCTCAAAATTCGATTCCTGTGAGGGGCATAGTAGGTGTTGACCACCTAGCATCGTGAGAAAAAGTGGAAAGTTATAGTTGGTAGCGCACGTAAGTAGCGAAGGTCAGAACTAAACGGCAATGGAACTGCGACATGCTTACCGTGTCCCCCAATATAACGCCGTCCGGCAAGGCAAGCATTTGTCCTCTGTGGGCTGTTTCACCACAATTTTTTTTTTTACTCGCTAGAAAATTTCCTTAAGTCATGTTATTATCATGTATATCGAAATAAAAGTCTTACTCCAGTTGCTTTTGTGTTCGTAGTCACAAAATTCTGTATTTCGCGATCCATGCGGAATACATAAGGATCCAATAAAGAAATATCTTTGAAATTTTCTTTCAATACATTGTTAAATGATTTTTTACTTCATTTTTTTTTCAAGCGATGAACGTTCTTTTTTAAAACTAAAAATTATTAAAAAACGATTACCTTTTTTGTCATAAGAAAGACTGTCAGCTTAGCGATCAATTAACCGATTTAGGATTAAATTTCTTATTTCAAATGGTGTATGGTATTTTATTTTTGCAAATTTAAAAACTCGTTTTTTATGTAATGTAAGTTTCAAACGTTTGTCTAGTTTTCTTAGCATTTTTTATTTGCTATTCAACTCGGCTTTTTAGTCGAGTTATGGGGATTCCAGGTTAGTCATTTGTTAAGATTGGTACTAAGGTAACGAACTTTTGTGACGGGAGGTAAAGGAATATGGTTGAAATACATAGGAGGAAGGGTTTTTCGGTTTAAAGTGAAGACTATGTTCACCTTGATTCTCCACTTTCGGAGCCAGGGTTCGAGGTGGTTGAGATTAGATTGAAGATGGCAAGTTAACATAACGGGATCATTAAGTGGGGATAGAATGGTCGTATCGTCGGCGAAGGTGAAGGTGACAGTATTAGAATGAGTGGAAGGTCACCAATATATACTGTGCAAAGTACGGGAGCAAGTATGCTTCCTTGTGGGACGCCAGCGTGAATTTTTTTTTATTTAAAACCATCTTTCAAGATTGTTCCATCAGAGTGAACATCATGGCCAATAAAGTCCATACACATATAATTAATTATTAAAAACAAAAATTAGAAAGAAAATCACATTAAAGTAAAAGGAAAAATTCATATTTTCAAACTCATTTGAAAATTTATTAGTACTGATACAATGGAAGTTAATTTCTGGGGACAGTTTGCATGCCAAATGGAAATATTCCAAACAATAAAATTCCATGTTTGCATTACGTCATTAAACAACTCTCTTCTCTCTGTCTCTCCCCCACCACCATATAATAATAATATTTATATTCACTTAATTTCCATTTGTAAATTGAAATTTTTTTATAGAACATTGCATTGTTTAGATCTTTTAATATTTACGAGTATATAATTTATATTTATAATTTTTATTTTGTTTAGTAATTTATTATTTAAACTGAAGTACTAAAAGAATTCAAATAATTGATACTTTTGCAGAAGCTGCAAATGTCACGTAACAAAAACCAACTTATATTGTTCGATGTATAACAGATTGTCTCCCACAAAAAAATTTGATCCTGCAACATTTTCCATTTGCAATTCAACTTTATAATACCTTTGGTATAATGTAAAGCTGAGCTTTAGAATGTTCTATTATTGTCTCTGACAGCTTCATTTCCCCCTCTCTAATCGTGGTTAACCTATAGCTGGCGTGGCAGTTCAACTTCTTACCTCTGAGATTCTCTCTTTAAATTATTATATTTATATCTATCTTCGTCTTCTTTTTGTCAAATGTATTCTAAAAATACTCGTTGTAACAGAATTATTAAAATCTAAATATATAAATGGCCAATTATTTTGCCCCTTATTGGTTTGTAAATAGATCTGTGCAAGAAAAAATTAATTGATGTGAAATATTTACACGACTTATAATTGATAATTTGTCTTTAAAATTGTAATAATTGTAATGGAATCTGAATCAGTAAAGATTTTTTAGCTCCGAAGAGCGGAGAAGCAGACATTATATGAATCAAAAGTTAGATACTCCCAACCTTGGGCAGACTAAGAAAGGAGAGTTCGTTTTTTATGATACAGAGCAACAGCAGAACAGTTTCAAGATAGTTTATAACAGTACATCCAGTCAGTAACCTATCCACTTATTTTTCTATTTACTCAGCCAGTCTGTCTCTTTATATTTCTCTTGCTACTTTACTTCTAACTTAACTATAAAGTCCTAGCAGTTTGTGTGTTATATTCATTATACAGTGTTCAGCATATCATCTAGTTTATTTCAATTCTCCATATCCTAGCATTCATTCACTCTAAATCTGAAAATCTAATAGTAGTTGTGATTATACTTGTTCACTTGAACAGCGCCCTCAGATCTCAACTCCTGACATCGTACAATCAGCTTTCCAAGTTTCCAAGAAAGTCGTGCAAATTTTAAGCTTCAGTGTTCGTGAAAATTCCCAAAAAAAACTATTCTGTAAATTCACAATTTCAGTTAATAGATTTTCTTCAAATTTGGAATTATAGCAATTCCAATTTCATATATTTTTATATTACACAGGCGGCACAATCATAAATTGTACTTAAGTGGCTTTTTAGAGGGGTAATTTTGGGTTGCTACACTCTAGATCCTTCAAAAAAAAAAAAAAAAAAAAAAATTTCTTAGATAAACTTTTCAAATAAAAATTGATAGGCATGTATGTGCTTAGATGAATTAAATTATAGAAAGCTTTTTGGAATAAGTTTTGAGAAAATCGAAAAAAAAAAACAGTCCGTAAATTTGCAGTACCGGTTAATGAATTTTTGTCTTAGTGATAGATGAGAGATAAAGATACCTCTAATTGGAATATCAAATTTGAACTTCCTGTGACAATTCGTGTTTAAGATATTTTGTTCACACCACATTCCGACCATCCGGAACTAGGGGACCTCAAAACTTGTATTTCCGTAAAAACCTGGGGAAAAAGTAAAAATATGATTTGAAACAAACATTTTCTCATATTTTTCAAGTAATTTTTTTGTACAAGAGAATTTCAAAACACTTATAAATTGTCATTGAAATAACAGGACGCCCATAATGAGCGTATTCATACTGGGAGTACATTTTAATGGTTATGAAACACTTCCCTAAAATAACTTAAATTTCTAGTATATCCATTTTGGAAAAAAAGAAATGTTTCTAATTCTCCTCTTTATTTGAAGCTTTGAGCTACCCAAAAGAATTGGAAAGAGGAGGAAGTAGTTCTTGGATATATTCTGCAAACGCTCTATAAGAAAAGTGGACAGATTCATTTGCCCAACAAAATCATCAGAATTTCACTAATCTATGTTCCAGTGTAAATTATTTATATATCCAAAGCAATTTGCTATACGGTGTCGAATCTTCTAATATACTTATGCTCTGAATCAATAGGGAAAACTATAACTACTACATAATGGGCAGAGCTAACTAATACGTATTCAATTAGTCCCTGGGGAAACATGTGTGAATTGGCAGACATTCGCAGCTCACTGTCCAAGGAGTTTACCCGGCAGCTTGAAAAAATGTTATAAATAAATGATAATATCACAGATGTGCTGGCCAGCTCAATTAAAGAAAATTTTCAGCAGTCTCTCATTTAAAAACAACCAGTTCAGAGAATAGTCGTAGAAATTCTCAAGAGCTGGAATTTTAAGATGTTAACTCTGTAATGTGATAACAAGAAGAAATATATAATTTTTAATTATAAAAATTATAACTAGTGATGCCAGCCACGGTCAAAGGACCGCCCACCAAAGACACACCGCTTTCACAAGGGTCAACAAATCACTCAAAAGACCGATTACCTGGCTACAGTCCTTTGATAACTACCATCACCTGTCGCCAACCTGTACACCGACGTATTCAAGACCTAGGGTCAACACACGGCAATAAACAGACACTCAAGACCGTCCACCTGGCTACAGTCCTTTGATAACCGCCAACACCTGTTCAAGACCAAGAGTCAACACACGGCAAGAGATGTTTGAGTGTGACCCATAATTACAAGACTTGTCAATGTGTGGGGATGGCAATATAAGGCATCTCTACAGGAAGTGGGAGGACTATTCTTCAGTATTTCATCAGCGTAACATCAAGATTCTAGCAGCAACATAATTCATACATCGGAGCGCGTCCCTATCTAAGTATATTAAACATATATTATTTATCAATCATTATAGTTGGTGCATTCTAGTTACACTTTAAATCATTCTAAATTAATTGTAGTTTATCTTTTCAAACGTTTAATTATTGTTAAAATAACATATATCTATTTTCGTAAATTCGTAATTCATATTCCGAATAACAACTCTCTAAAATCTCTAACTAACTCCCAACTATTCATCGCATCACAACACCTCACCAAGACATCTGAACCCATTACAACTCTTCATAATGCTCAAGCATTAGCCTAGTGGCGAGGGCACTCATCTTTTATGCGAGAATTTAGGATTCGATTTTCCTGGAGGCTTTAATGGTTTCCACCAGCAGATTGAGAGAAAAAACAAATTAGGAGCTACAGTAATTAACAAACCTTGGGTAGCGAATGGCAGAATTAAATGGCGGTGGATACACCTTCTTCCCCATTAAAAATTGCGGACTGAGAATCGTTGGTTCTTCATAATCTGGTATGCTAAAGACATTTTGTTTCAACTCCAAATTTTTTCTTCGGATTCAACGTAAACATTTTTTATTGAAAATATCATCTAATGAATTTGTGTATTTTCCTTTTTTCTGAATTGGTTTATAACAAGAAAGATTGTGGTCTTCTGCTGTTGTTATACCAAAATAAATTTTAAATAAGTGTATTAAATTAAACAGTACATAGTGTTTAGTGTAGTGGATATTGCTCCCCCCCCTACGTGGCTGAGTTATAGTAGTAAGCATTTTCTATTACAATCAGTAATCCACTTACTCCTACAAAATTGCTTTAATTTACCAAATCCTAGAAAAAATATAGTGAAATAAAAGTTTATATGTTGTAAGTTTAAATGTTAACATAAGCTCCTTGTTTACTATTTTTTTAAAGGTGAAACTAGGATAGAAGAATATAAGTAGCTTTCAGTAGCTTCAGTAGCGCCCTAAGTGGAGAATGCCGCGACTAAACGGCGTGGGAACAGCGGCGTGCTTACCATATGCCCTTCACTTAAATCGTCGTCTGGCAATCATTCATGGGCTGTTGCGTCAAGGGTTTTTTTTTTCAGTAGCTTCGCCACTAGAGGGCCGCCCAGTTTTATCTGAAAAACAAAAAATTGTAAATTGTAAAATTGTTGATTACTGATTCAATAATGGATTATTTTAACGACTTGGATAAGTAAATTATAAAATTTGATTTTCACCATGAAATAAAACCATTATAAATAGATTATACTTTTTATCACTTCCACGGACTGCGCTATTGAGATCATGCTACTTATCTCTGCTACAGAACAGCGCTACTGATAATACATTTCCTAAATAACTCCAGCGCTCCAATACCACCGGTTTAAATAATAAGCTCCGCTCATCAAGGATTTTTGTATACAAATATAAACAAATTTCTTAAACAATGCTTAAAAATATCCTTCAAGAGTGTTTATAAGTTTACAACGGTATTCTACAGAAAAAATACCAGTCATCAAGAAGTCTTTAACGATCAAGGAAACAGGTCTTAATAAATCAATCTCTTACGAGTTCGTAAGATCACAGTATCAAGAAGTTACCAACAACCACAAACATACATTATATTGGAAAAATATTGCGAGGCTGAGGCACTCTAAGATTTTCCTGCAGGGTCCCTGAAAGACTCGCACAATGTACTCCACGGCAGAAAAAAAATGGAGCTAAGAAGAATTACTGCCCTAGTTACAGTGCATTGCCTTTTAAGGAGGCATTTGCAAAATATGGGTCTCTCTGCGGACCCACTTTGCAGGAAATGGGGACAAAAGGATGAGACACCGTTTCACCTTCTTGGAGAGTGCGTGAACTAGGCTCGCAGATGATTTCTGAAATTTGGCGCTCACATTCTGGAGCCGAAGGCGGGATCAGACATTTCACTCGTCTCAGCCCTGGCGTTTTTTTAATGATACAGGGTGATGTGAGGCGTCTTTAGGGATGCACAATGGGGCCAGCTGAGGTCTAAGTGCTGAACCTCCTTTTTGAAGCCCCAAGTTTCTAGATTAGATTAGACCTTCAACCATCTTAGGTTTCTATTCGCTCTCTCAATCTCTACTTTTTATTTATAATTCTGCTATCCAAGAAATCGTGTAAATGTAAATTGTGAGTAACAGTTATAATTAGTTCTTCTATTTTCTCAATGATCACATCATTTTTAACTATGTAATGGAAGTGAGAAGGAGTTAGAGCGAATAGATTTTAGTGCATTCAACTAGAATGTATGCTGAACACTGTATAATGAAAGAACGCATAAACTGCATGGACTTTACAAGTATATAGAAGTTACGTAGCGAGGGAAATATAAAGAGACAGACTGGCTGAGTAGGTAGTAGAAGGTTGCTGATTGGTTGTAAACTCGTCGTAAACTGTCCTATACTGTTTTCACTCTATTTATGTGAATCCAACTGTCCCTTCCTAGCCTGGCCTAGGTGCGGAAGTAACTAAATTTTTTTATTCATTTATATGTTTCTCCGCTTTTCGAAACCTATGAAACTTTATTGATTCGGATCCCATTACAAACTATTACACCGTTACCATTATTTACACTAACTGCAGTCGCTGGTATTTTTGGGTTTACTTCTTCCAAAATGCCTTAACAACTTTCTCCTTTTACTTCAAGTTTTTCCAAGAGTTTTAATAGCTAAGTGGTTAGCGTACTAAACTCCCACGTGAAGGACCCGGGTTCAAGTCCAGCTGTCCTGCCCTTAGATTTTTTCTTCCTAGCAACCTCTACAGCTTACTGTCCGGTAATGGACATTAAAAAAATTTAATAGTTATAATATATAATCCTTCTACTAACCCCTATTCAACTATTCAATAGTAAATATATATTATACTTTGAAAGGAATATATGGTAACCCTTATTTCCCCTGTCATCCTTATTTCTGAGAGGGGCAAAGAAATCTATTGACACTTTGGCTTATATATTTTTCATATTTCTGTCATTATGAAGGTAAATTGTTTGTTTGGGCATATTTTTTTTCGGTGTGTCTTTGTGAACATTAGCCAAAAACTCTTAACAATTGCTACAATCATATTAATCTACGGATACATAACAATTATTTGTAATAAAATAAAAACTTAACGAAAAAATAAATACAACAAACATGGCTGAAGATACATTTATATGCACCAGTAAGACTGAAATTTAACTTAAAGCATACATATCAAATATATTGTCAGTGTAAATAATGCTTTCATAATTAAATGACGGCTACAGATATTGAATCAACTAGAATAATCAGATACAACTGAACTGAATATAGTTGATTAGTTTGTCTGGTAAATTTCAAACAAATTCTCACAATGTGAAATTTCATCAAACTTGCATCGTACAAAGCAAATCATGGATGCAGCTTAGGTATTATTTTTGTACACTATATTATTATTTTGGACATTTGGTTAACTATACAGATAAAAAAATATTATTTTTTTTTTTTTAGGGCAGAGGCGCTTCCAAAAAGTCTAGTCAGGTGTAAATGTATAACTCTTTCCAACTCTTTTATCCCCAACCCAATTAATCGTTTATAAACATCGCAAGAAAATTTGTTAATTAAATTGTATTAAGAGAAAGTCGGGTGATTGTTTCACACGCTAGATTTTTTTTATTTATATTTGATTTAGGGGACTTTAGACTTGCGGTTGTTTTCCATTGCGCGCGATAATGGGTATAATGAAGAAGTGAAATGGTTTGATTCAGATTAATAAATAGATTTGGCTGAACATGTATAATGAAATAATGACATTGACAGTCTGAACTTTACACTAAAATAACAGAGAATGGTAAAGAGGTAAAAAG
>JAAEAF010011095.1:0-14003 GCA_011037195.1 Triatoma infestans
TGTAGGGGTAGTGAACCCCCACCACTCATCCACTCTAGCGGAGAGAAACAGCCCCTCTCGCACAGAGAGGAGAGGTTCGGCCAGTGGATATATATATGAGAGAGAGACAGTCAAGGAGGATTCTGTTCAATTCAGTCTTACAATCAGACATCATTCTGTTGATTCACACTCCGTACATATCATTTTAGCCACATCAGTCTGTCAGTTCAGTTCAGTTCTAAATTGTAAAAGTGTAAAGTCCTTGGCAGTCAATCAAATACATATATATATCAATTATATATCTTATAACCATCTTAAGGTGTTTATCTATCATCATCAACAACCAACATCTCCTCACTACACCCTTACACCTTCCCAATCAATTCCAAATCCCCTTCCTCATTATCTCCAAATGTAGAGTATCCAACAAGTATTCCATTTTTTCAAAGTTTATACCTAGTCCCCAGCTTTCATACTCACACCAAACGTTAACTAAAAGTTAATTTGCAAAAATCCAAAATCAGAAACGACTGTAGTATAGCCCGGAAAGAAAACTAATTATTAATTACATACTAAGGTACTGAGAGTTATCCCCACAGCTCAGAAGAAAAATTATCCTCCTCTAAATAAGCAATATTAATTGCACGGGGGTGGGGTAATTATATTGGTAAAATATTCTGTATTAAGAGTAATGCCACGTCACGATCGGTTATATACTACAGGGCCCCAAATATGGGGGGATTTGAAAAGTATGAAACGGTGGGGAGATTACTACGCTATTTTATTAAGAAACTTCGAATTACTTACTTGGTGTTTTTTTGGAAATTGGCCTAAACTCTATGTATGCATTTACCCTTCTTATGCATTTATTATATATAATGTATTTAAGCCCCTAACACAAGGCTTCAACAGTTAATTGCACAATAAGTATTAGATAAAAAATTACTTTTTTACAAGGCGTGGTTGGATCTCGTTGATAAATATGACAGTGTGAGATAGAAAATGTGTTGGGCAATGTCCAAGAACTCTCTTTGAAAATGGGTAATATCATGGAGCTGGAAAGGCCTTAGGCACTATGAGGAAATGATGACTTAGGCATCTCGCTGGGGACCACTATACTCTTTTTAGGGAGTTATTGTCAAGTGAAGGGTTATCTGCGATAAGACTTGTGCAGCAAAAAACAACAACAACAAAAATCATCAATAAAATGACTGAAACCTTCAGATGTCCGATGCGGTGTATTGGTACTTCAATAGAATATCAAGTTTGACCTTCCTTACAAATTTTACATTTTGAGTAATTTTGTTTCACACATCACACAGATTGTTCATTAGAAACATTTCGTAATAATGCGATCACAAAACATTTCATATTTTGCCACAAATATTTCAGACGAAACTTCATTTTCGAATATTTTTTTTCCAATCTCCATAACTTCTTACAGCAATAAGATAGTAAGGAGATATGAAGAAGATCCGTAATTTAAAGATGGACTCTGTAATAATAGATTATCTCTTGTTTAAAGAATAAGTACGTGAGTTATAATAAAATCTGTCGCTATAAAAATTTTCAACACCCCTTCCTTCCGAGCGAAAAAAAAAAATCTGGTTTGAAACACTCACACAACTTTCTCTCACTCCAGTTCTCAACATTATAATTGACAAATTTTATAGTTTGTATACCAAATTTAATGAAATTCGTCGAAAACTGAAAAAAAAACTGTCCAGTAAAATCGCACTTCCAGTTTACCAATGTTCTTGAAACTCGGAATTTTGGCCATCTATTTGTTTCTAATTAATTTTGTTTGGATGATAGGATTGTATAATCAACTGTGATAGCACTTTAGAGAAAGATCCCTCCTCCAAAAGTGCCCTTAAATGAATTTTTCCCAGAGAAATGTTTTAAAGAAAAGTTGTAAATCTTTGTATATTTAGTTTATATAGGAAGTTCCAAGGAAATCGTCGGAGAAATATTTGAGAAAATCGCGAAAAGTTTGAAACTCGGAATTTCAACTACATATTCAATTCTAATGAACATTATTTAGGTGATAAATATTGTTTGTTTAACTGAAACAGCACTTTAGATGAAAACCTAACCCCACCCCTCCCCCATAACTGCCTTTAAATGAATTTTCCCAGAGAAACATTTTAAAGAAAAATTGTAGCTCTTTACATGTTTAGTTCATATATCAAGTTTAAAGAAAATCGTCGGAGCCATTTTTGAGAAAAATGCAAAAAAGTGAAAAAAATCATTCAGTAAAGTGGTAAAGTAAATGTATTTTGAAGAATTTTGACAGATCACCCACTGTCAGATGCCATGGTGATACTTAATCGGAATATTATGTTTCAACTTTCTACGGTTTTTCGTTTTTGAGCTATGCTGTTCATATACATACACACACAGACCATTTGCTCAAAACCACTTTTTTGGACTCAGGGGACCTCAAAACGGATATTTCCGGTGAAAACTCGATATCAAAAATTTGACACGATTACAATACTTCCTCTTTTACTAGCAGTAAGAGAAAGTAAAAAAAAAAACCCGAATCCAACCAAGTATAAATTGAAACAGGAAATTAATTATTGACAAAAGTAAAAAGATGATTTTTTAAAAGTAAATTGTTAATATTAAATAAATAGAGAAGGGATTAGCTCAGTGATTAGCGCACTAGACTTGCACGCGGATGTCCACGATTCGAGTTCAGACAGTGCTCCCCCTTAGATTTTCTCTTCTTAAGAGTCTCTATAGCTCACTGTCAGGTGATTCGACAGTGTTGTCTGTAACGAGAGAACAGTGAGATGACTCGGGCGCCAATAACTACAAATGTAGACGCGCTTTTAAATTAAAATGGATAAAAAAAAATAATTAACTTAGTATCTTTAATAAAATTAAAACAAATAAAACAAAAACCAAAAATAGAGGAACTGCGATATCTTGTTGGAATTAGACGAGATTTTAATTTAAATTTAAATTAAAATATATAATTTTAATTTTGAGACACTATGATTCCATAATATTTCCAATATGCTATAAACCCAATCTAAAAATTCACATTATAATGCAAGTTATTTTGTTAATTGGAATTAAATTTTATATATTATTTGACTTTATAAATAATACAAATGTCTTAATGGGTCAAAAAAACTTTAAGATAAAAAAGTGTAAACTTTAATTTGATAATAAAATAAGAATTATTCAGATGTATTATATATGATTAAACAATAAGTTTCTTTTTTTTTTTAAATCAATATGTCTGCAGATATTGTCTGGTTTAATATTTATGTTTCTAAAAATATCAGGTCAATAATTTTTTTCTTTTTTTAAGTTAAATTATTTAAAGTTAATTCGATATTATTAAATTTACTAAATATTTGGTTTGGAATATTTTTACTTTTTAGTGAGGCCTTTTACACCGATTTCCAAACTGGGAGGTGGGGGGACACTTCTTGCAAAGACACGGATTAATGCAAAACAAGGTGCGAAAAGTTTAACAGAAATCAAATTTGCATAACATCTAAAAATTCATTTGAAAACATTTACCGTCACCTATTTCCACTGTAACTTCGATTTAAACATGTTAAACACTTTTTATTTATAAAAAAAAATATTATATTTTGCTGAAATGAATTGATGAAATATGATGTAATATCATCAATATTCAGTTAGTGCATTCTATGTTTGACATATACAATATAATTAGCTAGACGAGGGTATTGACAAGGGAAGGTGAGCGAGCTCTGAATGTCTGGGAGAGGAAGATACTTAGAAAGATTTACGGGCCAATGAAGGAGCGAGATCGGTGGAGGATTAGGTCGAATGTAGAGTTGAAGGATCTATACCAGGAACCGGACCTCGTAGCCTTCATTAAGCAAGGACGCCTTAGGTGGTTGGGTCATGTGGAGCGGATGGAGCCGGAACGCTTGCCTAGAAGGACATCTATGGGTCGACATCATCGAGGGAGGCCTCGTATGAGGTGGCACGATGATGTGGAGGCGGACCTGAGGAGCATGGGCGTGCGTAGATGGTGTTGAGAGCCCATGATCGAGAGGAATGGAGGAACCTGGTTGAGGGTGCCCAGGACTGTAGCGCCCCCGAAAGAAAGAAGAAAGATATAATTAGCTACATGGTTGAATATATGGTTGTAGATTTTCTCTTGTAACTATAGTAAAAATTGATCATTTTTATTAGAAAACCCCGTTATTTTGGAAATTCAATGACACCAGAATTGCCAGTTCGCAGTAGACATCAAATCAAAACAACCTCAATTCAAACATCACTCGCAGCTAAGGTGTCAACAGTAGGCGTTTTAGTGGTATACAATCGTGTTTTTTTATTTTTTATTTTTGGCATGATACTTACTGATATTAATCGTTATTACTGTTATTAATTTAGAAGTTGTATTTTTTTAAATATAAATTTAATCCAAATATTTTTAGATGAATGGATAAATTTTTTGACTGGTTACAAGAGAAAATATATTTAAAGATATAAATAAATGGAGTAAGGAATACAAGGAACAAGGGGAGACAAGCCGGTAGAACTCCCAGATCAAGTAAATACGATTCATCCTATATATAATAATTAGGATTCACAAATTGTTTATTATAGAAGATGGTTCGGAAAAAGCCAATGTGTTTGTTTTGTATAAAAGTTTTGGCTGCAGATAGTATGAGACTAGGCAAATTAGAACTACGCAATCTGAATATTTACGTAAGCCCATAGACTTTTTTTCCAAAGAAACTTATCAATCCCATTATTAGCGTCGTACCAAGTTTCTTACAGAATCGTGAAATGTAAAAAAATACACACACTCACAAAACAGGAGAAACCCTAGTTATTAATATGATTAAAATAATGTTAGGCTGAAACAGTTGCGACAAATACCGCTTGCTGATAATATAGTTTGGCAGAAGAATCGATGATATATGAAGATCTTTGCGATCAGTTACTAGCACTATTCTCAGATTTGATAAACTGTATGCTAATAAACAAGAGCATCCATTAATCATTAAAAATAAATTAATTTAAAAAGTAAAACCTTGTTATTATTCTGTCATTTTAGAGGTAGCAGCCGCATTTGACACAGTTTGGCACTGTGGACTACTCTACATACTTAGAAACACAAACGCACCAGATTACATTACTCACATTATTGGATCCTTTCTACAAGACAGAACCTTCCAAGTAAGACTTAACAGCACGCACAGTATTGGACAACGAATTCTCGCTAGACTACCACAGGTGGCAATCATGAGCCGAATCTACTGCTCGGACATACCTGAACCTCCTTCAACGATATTAGCCACATACGCGGACGACATCATGCTAACTTCTTCCGGCACAGACTTAAACAGAAGCATCACAGACATCTGTTGACACAATATCAAACTGGTTCCAGCGATGGAAACTAAAGCTAAACGCTTCTAAAATTGTAGCAAAAATCTTCGCTCTGCGACGGTTTCGGAATGAATACCTTCGTATATTGCAAATTAAAAAACCAAGAAATCCCTTGGAAACCAAAGAACCAAGGAGTGCGCTATCACGGCGTGATCCTGGACACAAGACTCACCTGGAGGACTACACATTAACATTAAACAGCACCAAGCATACACCCGACTGAAACAGCTCTACCCGCCATGACAGAAACACACCACTTAAACGCTCCTGCACCAAACATTCTATAAAATGCTCCTCAGACCTCTCCTGGTCATATGTCTGCCCAGTCTGGATTATAGCAAGCAACAACATCACTTAACACATTACCAACAACATCACACTACCACATAGGCGAGCCTATCTCTTCAAGAAGACTGAAACCCCGACTCTATCAAGACCTCTAATTCTTCCTCTTCTGTTTACCACTATGCGTAAAGCTCTATGTGAGCTGGCCCATATATTTTTATGGTAAATAATTCTGTCAATTACATTTTTTTTTTTTTATTAATATATTTTTAATTACAATTTAAAAATGTGTCTATATTCCTTTATGAAATAATGTGTGTGGAGGCGTCAAGATTAGATTCTTTTTAGGGGGGGGGGGAGGCCTAGTACATAAAGTTTGGCATCCACTCCCTTACGCTATGAATATAAAAATAATGACCTATTTAGCAATAGTGACAAAAATGTAAGGGCCCCTGTAAGACTTAATAATTCTGCCTATAACAGACAGGGTACTAGTACGTCTAAGCACGCAATACAGTGTTGTGTTGCGTTCAAGTATACTCAAAATATAAGATTACAACCGCGGGAAGGTTTAAAAACGTTTTCAAATGAATTCATACGATTTCTCTGAGTACAGTTAATATAGTAATTGACAAAAAGTTATAATAGACGAACAGGTTTGTTAACCTTATAATTATTACTGAATGTTGCGTAGTCTTCAACATTTTTTGAAGGAGCCATGATCTTCCAGCCTCACAGAACCTATCTAAAAATCAGTTAACTCGGAAAATAATAGTGTCAAACACAAGTGATAGGGTTGTGGTGATAACTGAAATCGCTGAAAACTGAAAAAAATTAAAAACTCTCTTCAGTAATGTCGTCCTTCCGGTCAAGCGATTTTCTTCTAATTCGGAATATTGGCGATACATTTAATTCTAATTAATATTTTATAAAGGAAAGCAAAACTTCTCCCTATCTCCCCACCCCCCGAATCTTTAAATGAATTTATTTGGAAAAGTGTTTTGTTTGATGCGTTAGTAACCTTTATGGAAAAAGTCGTGAAAAAATTGGAAAAAAAAAACAAAAAACTATTGAATAAAGTTATATTTCCGGTTAACCGAAACTCTTGAAAACACTCTCGGAGTTTTAGCATCACTTTTCATTATGATTAATATTATATAGATGACATAGTGTACACATCAGACATACCTACAAATCCATCCACACAACTTTGTACATATTCAGACGACACAGCCATACTCGCAACAAGTGCAGATATCACATCAGCTTCCCACAATTTACAGACACATTTAAATACAATAGAATCATGGGCAAAAAGGGGCGAATTAAAATGACCCACAAAAATGCCAACATGCCACATTTACTCTCCGGCGGGGTTCCTGTCCTCCAGTCTTCTTCAATCACAATCCTCTCCCTGTAACAGATCTGGTGCGCTACCTTGGGCTCTTCATTGATAAAAGACTCACGTGGAACCCGCACACAAGACTTAAAAGACAAGCACTGACTAAAAGGGCCAAACTTCTTTACAGACTTATTGGAAGACCATCCAAATCACCTACAGAACTCAAAAGACTGATATATGTATATTTATATAATCAAACCAATTTGGACTTACGAACTTGAATTGTGGGGTTCATCTAAACCTACAAACTTACGTACCATTCAGACATTCCAATCTAAGCTACTTCGACAGATAGTTGATGCTCCTTTCTAAGTCTCAAACCTTACGCTCCATAATGACCAATCAAATACTACTCTCGCGTTTTGCTCTAATCCCTTTGTACAATCTCTAGCCTCCACTACCATCCCTGACAATCCACCTCGCCGTTTGAATCGCCAGTGACCTCGAGATTTCCTTCGGGACTGATCAGTGCTACTGTTATCCCGTAGAGAGTGCTACCGCTGGGTAGTTTCTCTCCTCCTGCCTTCTTCTCACAGCCTACCGTTTCATTATTCAATATCCTATTTACTCATAATATATATGTAATATAGATTGTAAATTTCTAAATAAAAAAAAAAAAAATATTATATAGATCAGTAATTTCCTCCCTTGGGGGGTACGCAGCGGAACACTTTAAGGTACGCAAAAATTATATTTGAAATTATATTATATTGAAAATATTTAGCGAGATATTAAAAATAAATTTTTATTTAAAACAAAAAATATTTTTTGTATAAAATTAATAATGAGAACAATGTATTATTGTATTAAAGAGTCTAATTATATCTAATCTTCATTTGAACATGATTTCAAAAAATTTTTGGAGTTTCTGGGAAACTATGACCGGAATAGCGTAAGTGGTTAGCGTATTGGACTCCCACGCCGGAGATCCTAGGTTCGAATCCAGCATGCTGCCCTTAGATTTTTTCTTCCTAGGAGCCTCTACAGCTGACTGTCCGGTAATGGACAGTGTTGTCTGTAACGAGAGAACACTGTCCGGAGGCCGGCAGTGCACTGGGAAGGCTCCGGGCGCAAAACGCCCATAGATGTTGACGCGCCTTAAATTAAAAAAAATCCCAATTTATTACGTTAATTAAATGTACTGTAAAAATTCCAAGATTGATGAAAATTTGTGTAATTGAAGCTGAGAAAAAAAACAATAAAAGCTTTCATTGTATGTGTGTGTGTGCGTGCATTTCACACTAGTTGGGTTATTATTGAAGCATCAATTAGACAATTATTATGATCGATCAGCTTCAAATTTAAAGAAGATTTGCCGCTTATGGGCCGATTAAATTCAATATTTATTTTAATCATGAGGAAATCCTTCCTTCATTATCAACTAATCCGAAATGTGAATTTACTAAATAGTTTTTTTTTCAGCTTTTTGCGTCTTAAAAACGGCTGAACGATATTTCGAAAATGTCATGGATTGCCAGGACAGAATGTTTTTACTCTCTCCTATATAAAAAAGGAAGTACGGCAATTTTATCAAACATTTCTCAGGAATTAAAAGTTTTACAGGAAGTAAATAATGTTGAAGAAGTTTTCTAAGAAATTTATCCTTGTGTGTGTGCATATATAATTTTATATATGTGTCTGTTCATACCAGTTTTTTGCTTTTTATTACGACAATATTTACGGAAAGCTGAAGATCAAAAAGAATTATATAGTCCTATGGTTCTTGTAGTTTATAAAATTATGAATAATTTTTATGATAACTTATTTTTTTCTGCAAAAAAACAAAAAAAAAAAAGATATAGAGAAAAACTAAAAAATTAAACAATTTTTTATAGCAAACTTTTAGATATTTTACTTTAATTAGGGGGGTATTAAATTTTATTTTCATTTATTTTAACTTTTTAAAAAAATACCAATTCTGCCAATAAACGTAAAAAAAAAAAAAAAAAAAAAAAAATGGCGCTGAAATGTTATAAACTTTTAGTTTTTTTTAAAGTTTTATTGCTACAAACTGACAAACAAACATCTGAAAATGGAAAGTAATAAAAATAATGACATTAACAAACTGTATAGCAAACTATACCGATACTAATTCCATATGAAAATAAAATTGAATTTTCCTAATAAACTAGGTCAAATTTCCCAACCCGTGTCCTGAATTTTATCAAACGCTCTGACCTATATGTTATTGAAATGTGACCACAAATAACCCATTGGGGGTAAATTAATATATGACTTTATGACCTTTGATATTATTGTCCGTATTTTATGATTTATATATTTATTTGTCATTTAACTGTCTGACATAATTTTGAAGGATTATTTAAATAAAGTTTTATTTATTTTAATAAAATTCTTAATTTTTTTGTCAGCAACTATATTTTTCTAGTTACTAGGTGCGTAAAAAATATGAAATTTGATAATTTAGTAATTCTATTGCTAAATCTCCCCTTCTAGAATCCTGGCGGATTTAAAAGTATATATTTATAAAAGATATTAAACAAAATTAATAATATATAAATATATAAAAAAAAAAATAAAATAAAATAAAATACAACAATGTTTTCCGTTTTGTTTTTTTTTTTTCGGCAAACCACTGCCACCTAAATCTAATAAACTTTTTGTCTGTCTGTCTGTGTTCCATTTCAGCGCAAAATTATTATGTTTCTTTATTTGTTTTAGATTTTTTTTTTTTTTTTTTTTTTTGTATTTAAATGTGAAGAATCTTCACAAAAATTAAAACAAGAATACAAAAAATATTCTGAATAAGATTTTTGTGTCAGGTAGAACATTTTTTTTTTTTCATAAAAATCTATTTAGTTGTATCTAATTGTTGGCTTATCGACCAGTAAGTTTCAAAAAAAAAAAAAAACACCAAATAATTGTAAACTGTTTTTTAATTTAAAACCCAAGGTACACTGATAACCGAACATGTTATAACAAGTTTTCCCGAAACGTGAGGTTTTAAATAAAAAAAAAACACTTTAAAATTATTTGGTCGTTTTGGAACCTTCCTGGTCGATAAGCCAACAATTAGATATACCTGATCACTTCTAACGGCCAACAACTCGTAAAAATTTGATTTAAAAAAATCTATTTATAATTGTTATATATTTTCAATAATTTAAAAACGTAGATCAATTTAATTTGTGACAATTTATCTTTATGCAAAATAAAATTTTAAATAAATACATCAATCAACATTTTTGTTTAAAAACAATATAGAGAAAAATGTTGGGGGGGGACAAAATAAAAGAATTATAGTAACGTCAGTGTGATTAGTAAAATATAAAAGAAGCGGGGACACCTTTATCCAATCAAAATTTTGTTATGAATTTAAATTGTACGAATATTCAATTTTTTCATTTCACATTCACATATATAGAGAATTAAGTTATTATTTTTGAAAAAATTAATCTATTATACAAATATTTTAGTGAAAAACAAACAAACAAAAAAATATCATGAAATTTTACCTTGATACACGTAGTTCTGTGATATTGTGGTAACAACCTTAACTAGCGATTTTTAGAAGAAAAAAAGGGAATAAAATTAAAAACTTTAAAGAAAAAATAGAAAATAAAACAGTGAAAAGCAAGATGAAAGAATAAAAATGGTGAAGAGCAATCCGTAAGAGAATACAAAAGAAGGAAAGGAAAAAAGATTTTAAAATTTAAAGACGATGGATTAGTAAAAGAAGGGGGGGGGGGAAAAGCTTTGCTGCAAAAGGATTGTAATAATATATATTATACAAAGCGGAGGATGAGTTTTTTGAAATTCGGGTTAAAGGTTATCCGACTACAGCGGGGTCATTAACACGCACACACCTAGAGAGAGAGAGAGAGATATCAGGTGACCGACAAAGAATGGGCAAGGAAGTGGTCGGGACGCCGCTTTAAAACCACTAAAGAGGAAGGGATTTGTCGGCTGTACGCATCCGCCGTTTTCTGGTCATCCCAGACAGATTGCATTGCTCTGTAATATGTTGGCTAATGTATTAACCAAGTTGGTATCTTTATTTATATCATAACAATTGTTACAGTTTTTTTTTTTTTTTTTTTTAATAAAATTATCATAATCCTAACTTTAAATAGGAAATAATAAATTAACAGATAATTATCTTATACTAAGAGTAAAAAAAAACCATAAAATATTTAAATTTAATGAATGTATTAGTAAATCAAAAATATATATTTTTTTTTTAAATGCAAAAAAAAAAAATTTAGAGAAAAAAAGAATATCTAACCTGGGGCGTGCGGTCGGGGGCGGTGTACGGACGGCCTGACGACTGACCTTGTACTGAGGACAAGCTAGAGTCGGCTCTCCAACCAAGAGGGGCAGAGCTGGTCGATGGCGAGCAGAATGTCTGGCAGGTGCGCAGGTCCTTACTATATAGCCCGCCTCACATCACCACATACAATATCTCGTACTCTATCGTGGTGGCACAACAAACGGCCATCGGGGGTAGGACAACACCACTTACCGCCTCCGCCAACGCATTCTCGTATATCTCTCTTCCTCATACTATAAACATAATACAGGATGCACTTTTTATACACAAAAAAAAAATATATAAACAAAACCTTAGTAAATATGCATCGATGCACTTTTTAATGCATTTTAACCAAGTTTTTTTTTTATAATTTAAATTTTCCAAAAATCCCTCTTCAAATATGTGATTTTCCTAAACATTGAGCGTTATCCTTAAAAACATATGTAAATATATATAGGTATGGGGAACCGCTCGCATATTTTTATATAGGGTATATATACCAATCCAAAATATAGGATATATATACCAAAATACGTCCACCTAATTGTATATTTTCAGCGCCACAAAACTGTTGCAATTAAAGGACAAAATATGTTCTTAAAATAATATATACTTAAAGTATGTAATTCTAAAGACAATTGATAATTGCAACACAGATGTCCGCAAAGCAAAATCTATGTTTACCAGTAACCAGTTGGCTGGTCTTTAATTGTTTCAGGCCTTCCTTATTTTTCAGCAAAAAAAAGATATAAATATTTTAAAAATTTATGTTTAAAAAATTAAATTTTAAAAGACGTTTTAATCAACGAAAATGATAATTCTATCAATCAGTTAGGGCAACCCGGACATTTGTCCGGGGCACCAAAATTTAGGGGCGCCATTGTGGTTGTAAGTCTGAGAAAAATATTGATATGTTAAATACTCAATTAATACAAAATTTCAAATATCGATTTTTTTTCGTTCGCTAAAAATTTACAGTACGTAGTGTATTTATATTGTTTATGTCTAAAGGCTAAAAATATTTACACTATTATTGAAAAAATTAACGCAGAAGTTGTAAAGGACGATGCTTGAACTTGTTTAAACATGCATATACTTCCCTGAACAGAATAGCATTAGCACGCGAGCAGAGCGCTCCTTCTGCTTGTGTTTGAACATGCACAGACTTGCTTAAAAAAATATATATTTATTCTTAAGGGCCGGCAATTTGTCTTTTTGTCCAGAGCGACGTAACCGCTAGAGCGGGCGCTGGTTAGGGTTAACACTTCATTAGCAAAAATAATAAAATTTATTAAAGTACTATTCAAGTCAACCCCGAGTATGCCAAAAATTTAAAATATTCGCTCTAATTTTAGTGTTTATAAATGTATATGGGTATGTGTAACAAGTTCACGTCTGTATATCTATTAATTATAAAAGTTGGCTGACTAACAAAAGTCAGGGTGGGGGTTAAAGAACGCCCAACTTTGTACACTAGATGACGTCATTGATTAATATATTACTAAATAATGTATATTTTAATTTACTTTTATAATTGAACAAATAAGAATTGACCCAAGGGGCTGGAATTAATAAAAAAATAAATTCAATTTTGAACTATTTATCACTTAGGTTTGCCATCACATTTCGTATTTTTGGTATTATAATATTCACTTATGCTATAGTCAGTATTGTCATAATAAAATTATTATAAAAAAAATCCATAACAAAAGCAAGAACATGTGATACATATTATATTTTAACATAAGTAACGTAAAGAATGAATGCACATACGATATCGTTGGAATTACATATTTCGTCGTTCATTTAAATATTTTCCACGTTATAATTTATTTCATGTTGAGAATACTACATATTTTTCAATTTAATTATTAAATTTTTTCATGTATGAATATTTGGCTGTGATTTTATTTTTCTTCCAGTACTCAGGTGCTCTCCTTAGTTTTTGGTAGTGAGAAATACAGTGAACTTGAATTGAAAAGTGAGGTTGATGGTGACCTCAATTATAGTGAGTGAGTGAATGTCAGGCACCCTTTTTTATACAGGCGGCTTAACTAGCCCCTAGTCTTCTTTAACTTCTCCTTCCAGTACCTAAAATGCTCTCCTTAATTTGCCCTCCCCCCCGTCTAAGGGCTTGAGATAGAGAGAAATCCAGTGAACTTGTGATGGGGTGTGATTAGGTCTATTCCACTTACAACAAAGGTAAAGCCATTTAGCTGTATAACCTAAAAGATAAATCAAAATAACATAAATTAAGGTTACTCATGTTATACATTTTAATAAAAAGGAATTTAAAAAAAAAAACACCTAAATATTTTAATTAAGTAAATTTATTTAAAACTGTAATAAAAATACCTGAAATCCAAGCAAAAGAAAAGATTTTATCAGATATCTGAGTAAATTCCAATCAGGAACTAAAGATAAAATTAAAATGAAAATGAGTGAAAGAAAAATTAATATTGCTTACAATCTTTTCTCTTCCAAATTTGTTTCTCTAGTATAATTTTTATTATTAGAACCAGATCTTACAAAACTAATAGGTATAGAAATCATATCGTGGTGGTTGGTTCTGTAGAGCTGGAAAGCATCAGAGACATTTCCCGTGATGGCCTGCTTCATGTTATGGTCATCGACCCGGTTTTAGGCGTTCGCCCATCTTCAGGATGC
>JAAEAF010011096.1:0-16470 GCA_011037195.1 Triatoma infestans
TCGAAGGTTTACGCCGAATAGTGGCGGAACACCGACCATTTGGGTTGTGCCTCCAAGAAACAAAAATTCGCCCGGGGCAATTCATACGAATCCCTGGGTACAACATTTATAGCAAAGAGGTGCAACCTGCCCCAGGTGGGAGGGCGCACGGTGGAGTGGCTGTCTGCGTACGGGAAAATATCTCCAGCAGACGGCTATCCCTCCAAACTGATTTACAAGCTGTTGCCGTGCGTCTGACTGCACCACTGCAGGTCACTTTAGTTAGTATTTACCTGCCAGATATATATTGGCAGAGAAGTGATCTGGAGAATCTGCTCTCGCAGCTCCCTGCCCCGGTGTTGTTAATGGGTGACTTTAACTCTCACAACACCTGGTGGGGTTCAGCTATGACTGATGCTCGAGGCAGAACTCTTGAGGAGATTATAGATAATGCTAACATGATACTCCTCAACAGTGGTGAAGCAACACGACTTAATGCACACTCAGGAAACTTTAGTGCAATTGACCTGAGTGTAGCAACACCCACCATTGCAGTTCGCTTAGAATGGACCACACTGGATGAATTATATCATAGTGACCACTTCCCAATCTTAGTATCGAGCTCCATCTCCAGATCAGATTATGTGATCCCCTGGAGATATGACATCAAAAGAGCAAACTGGCCTGCTTACGCCGCTAGAGTGGTGACACCAGCACTTACTGGGGATGTCACCCTCGATACTCGTATGTTTACAAAGGCGTTGATGCATGCGGCCGGTGGCACCATTCCTAGAGTTGGCGGGAGGGTCACAAGAACCCCCGTTCCTTGGTGGACTCCGGAATGCAAGGCAGCCAACGCGGCAAAAAAGCAGGCATTTAATAGATTTAAAAGGTATCCGACGGAGGAAAACTTAATCAACTTTAAAAGACTAAAAGCCAGGGAGAAATATCTAATCAACCAAGCTAAAAAAGAAACCCTCACCTCATATGTGTCGAAAATTTCCTCATCATCGACATTGAAGGAGGTGTGGGATAAGATAAGAGCCCTCTCTGGCAATCGCAGAACTCCGTCGATACCAATACTAAAAATCAATGATGTCGTCGTCACCGAACCTAGGGACGTGGCTGAGGCCTTTGCTGGACATTTTGCGATTTTGAGACCGCCATCAATGACGCTTACAACGAACCGCTGACAATCCATGAATTAGTACACGCACTAAACAAATGCAAAGACACTGCTCCAGGGATTGATGGTATCCCATATGCTATGCTAAGAAATCTGAACTCAGCTGGGAAGCTTGCTCTTCTCCAGTTGTATAACAGCATATGGGAGACGGGCCAATACCCTGATGGTTGGCGGGAAGCAGTCATTATACCGATCCCTAAAGAAGGAAAAGACCCTAGCGGCCCCTCTAGTTACAGGCCTATTTCGTTGACCACCTGCTTGAGTAAGGTCCTCGAATCTATGATTAATTATAGATTGGTATATATGTTGGAAACGAGAGGACTTTACAGCCAGCATCAAGCGGGATTTCGCAGATATCGTTCCACGTTGGATCAAATGAGCCAACTCGAGGTCTATGTGCAAAATGCATTTATGCGGAGGGAGCATGTGCTGGCAGTGTTCTTTGACCTTGAGAAGGCCTACGATACCACGTGGAGATATGCGATTCTGCGAAAGTGTCACGAATGGGGACTGAGAGGGAAGCTGCCGAGGTTCCTCCGTGGCTTTCTAGACTCACGAAGGTTCCGGGTGCGACTGGGGTCGGTCCTTTCGGACCCTCATTTTCTTGAGAACGGAATACCTCAGGGGTCGGTATTAAGTGTTACACTATTTACGATGGCGGTTAATTGTCTTGCCGAAGTTGTAGGAGACCCACTCCAAATATCTTTATATGTTGATGACCTCGCTATTTATTTATCAGGGAATGATCTTAGCGAGGTGAATGAAACCCTACAGCAGGCAATAGACAGAGTGGCTAATGAGGCTTCTAGGAACGGGTTTAAATTCTCTAATACTAAGCCGGTGTGTCTACATTTTTGCCGCTTGAGGCACGAGCATAGTCCCCCTACTTTATTTTTGGACAGCACGCCTATTCAATATAAAGAAAGCACCCGTTTCCTAGGCCTTATATTCGATACTAAGTTAACGTGGCAGGATCATATAGACTATACATGTAAGAAAGCAAGGAGAACCCTCGATATTTTGAAATTTCTTGGCAGCTATAACTGGGGTACGGAGCGGGAAATCCTAAAACGTATATTTATTGCGCTTACCCGCTCCAAATTAGAATATGGAGCGCCAGTGTATAGCTCAGCGCGCAAATCACGCCTGAAGTTATTAGATAGAATTTATAATGAAGGAATTAGGTTGTTTACAGGCGCCTTCCGGACCAGTCCTTTAGAAAGCCTATATGTAGAGTCAGGAATGCTACCACCTCAACTTAGGAGGGAACAGCTTACCCTGACCTACATTGCCGGAATATGGGGAAAGCGGTTTCATCCGTTATTCCATACCATATTCGAGGGCCCACTTCAACAAGAGTACCGTCAACAACAATCACGGACGCGACCCCTCGGGGTCCGAGCGCTAGAGCTCTTAGACGCGGAGGGAGTAGACTTTGGCCCGGTGGAGGGTTGGCGCTTTGCGCACCTTCCCCGTGGCTACTACCCTCTGCAAGCGTCCGTATGGACCTGGCAACACATAAAAAAGAGGAAACACCACCCGTCGTCTATAGGCAAAAATTGTTAGAAATATTAAACTTTTATTATGACTTCCGACCTGTCTTTACAGACGGGTCGAAGATAGGCGACGGTGTAGGTAGTGCTGTGTACACGGAGGGAGTTACTGTTAGTTGGACACTTCCGCAATATGCAACCGTGTACACAGCTGAGATGTTTGCAATTTGCCAGGCCATAAAATTAATTCGAGATAAAAATTATAATAAAACGCTAATACTGACGGACTCATTAAGTGCATTACAGGCCCTCCGGGATAAGTTCTCGATGGACCCGTTAGTCCTAAATATTTACAGTTTAATGCAGCAGCTAAGCGCACGTGGTCAAGGGGTGAAATTCGTCTGGGTGCCGGGCCACATTGGTGTGTCCGGTAACGAACGAGCGGACGAGGCAGCCAAGCGAGCTGCCTCTACACAAACAAATGATGTCACTCCTGCAAGGCCCACCGACTTACAGGTTTATATGAAATACATTATCAATAAAAAATGGCAAAGTCGGTGGGACAGAATAAGTGAAAAATTGAAAGACATTAAACCACGTGTGCGAAATGTCATGATCGAGAACTACCCGCGGCATGATTCAGTAATTTTGACACGGCTGAGGATTGGTCATACAAGTGTGACACATGGGCACCTCGTTATAGGTGGGAGAAGGCCGAGATGTCCTCGATGCCGAGAAAGGCTAACAGTGGCGCACGTGTTGGAAGGGTGTCAGGCTCTGCGCAGAGAGAGAGAGAAAGCAGGCCTGCCACATGACAAGCGCGCAATTCTACAAGAGGGTTCTCCTTATACAAGGAGGCTATTTGCTTTTTTAAAAGATATTAATATATATAGGCTCATTTAGGCTAGTATTTAGGTTAATTAAACATGGGTGAAGGAATATCGAGTACTTCACCCAACTAGGTTAGTTATTTTAGGGGAAAGGAATATACAGTACTTTCCCTTTGTACGAATGTGTAGGATGAATGTATTTATTTGTGTGAATGTATTTATTGGCGTGAATATATTTATTGGTGTGAATGTTTTATTGGCGTGAATGTATTTATTGGCGTGAATGTATTTATTGGCGTGAATGTATTTATTGGTGTGAATGTTTTATTGGCGTGAATGTATTTATTGGCGTGAATGTATTTATTGGCGTGAATGTATTTATTGGCGTGAATGTATTTATTGGCGTGAATGTATTTATTAGCGTAAATGTATTTATTGCATGAATGTTAGTGTGAATGTGTAGATTAGGTTTTTTATTTTGGGGTTGAAAGAAATTTTATAAAAGTATTTCAACCTCACTAGGTTAAGTTAAATTTAGGATTAGTCCATTTTAGGGGGTGTAGGAACATTTGTTGAAAGTACTGCACACCCCAACTAGTTTAATAGTAAATAGCCTCCTCAGAATAGATTATGTAGCTAAAGTGTACATAAAAGTAAGAATGAAAATATTGATGCAACATGACACCCAAAGTACTTTTACTCGTCGTGAATTTTATTCAAATTACTTGTGGCAATTAAAGGGATGGCACAACCATAAATCCACACTCCCCCTCGTCGACTAGATTGATGATATAAGTGGGGACGTGTGGAAAGATTCAGAACCTGGGCTCTTCCCCGCCTTGTTCAGCAAGGTGTTGTGCAAGAAGCCAGCTAGGTTAGCAGCATGTGTCATCCCAGATCGAGCGGCGTTAGTATGAGAAAGTAAATAATGATTTGGAGCGCTAATAACCACAGTAGTTGATGCGCCAAAACAAAAAAAAAAAAAAAAAAAAAAAAATAAAAAAAAAAACAAAAAAAAAAAAAAAAATAATACTAATAATAAAAATAATAGTAATAATTAATAATAATAATAATAATACTAATATTGTTGACAGTGTAATACGTAAGGAAATTCCCAATTTAATTAAAAAAAATTGAAAAATCATCTTATCTCTCTGGATATCACCACAATTTTGCATTCTAGAGATATAAGCACTTTAGGTTGTATGGAAAAATACCAACAAATATTTCATGGCAGTGAATTGTTAGCCAGTCTAGATTATGTAATTATAATAACTGCAGAATATTTTCCAAAAAAAAATTTAACAACTACATATTATGTCGGCATTTAAAATAAAGAGTTTTATTATATTAGAAATTACGACTCTATATTTTTAGAAGAAGTATTGTACAAGGAAGTTTTAGAGGAAGTATTGTAATCGTGTCAAATTTTCGATATCGAGTTTTCACCGGAAATATCCGTTTTGAGGGTCCCCTGTGTCCAAAAAAGTGGTTTTTAGAAAATTGTCTGTGTGTGGTGTAGTATGTACGTGAACACCATAGCTCAAAATCGAAAAACTGTAGAAAGTTGAAACGTGATAATCCGTTTAGGTATCACCATCGGATCTGACAGTACTTTATCTGTCAAAATTCCTCAACCGGAAGTACCACTTTACTAGTTTTTTACTTTTTTGCGATTTTCTTGAAACTTTGTATATAAATTACACATACAAAGATGTACAACTTTTATTTGAAACATTTCTCTAGGAAAATTCAATTAAGGGCACTTTAGGGGAGGGGCAGGGTTATGTTTTTCTCTAAAATGCTATCACAGTTGATTATACAATTCTATCATCCAAACAAAATTAATTAGAAATAAATAGATGGCCAAAATTCCGTGTTTCAACAAAATTAGTAAACCAGAAGTGCGCTTTTACTGAACAGTTTTCTCAGTTCCCGTGAATTTCATTAAATTTTGTACACTAACTATGAAATTTGTCAATTATAATTTCGAGAACGGAAGTAAGAGAAAGTTGTGTGAGTGTTTCACGCCAGTGTAGTGTTTCTGTTATTTGATCTATTTTACTTCACATTGAACTGTCTGAAAAAGTTTTTACTGCACTTATTTGTTTGCGTTTATTATTTTATAGCTACTTGGACATCTAATATAGCACATTATTATTTTTTTCAAGTAATTTTTACTTGTTAATTGTTTGTATTTATTTTTGTAAGCCAACTCGTTGTATGGAAACCTTCCAAAACAATAATAAAAAAATAAATAAATAAATAAGAATATTTTTATCTCATATTAGTGCGATAAACTAATTTGATATAAAAGTTCAAAATGATAAGCTCCATAATGTGTATGTCGTTCAACAGTATATGTTAAAATCAAGATTTATTATAAAAAAATCATAGAATGACTAAAAAAAAGTTAGTAATAAATTTTCACAATAATAATAATAATATTAATAAAATATAATAAAAATTGGCCCATCATCAACAACATAGATTCATCCACCGTAAATAATCGTTTCCATAAATGATTATATGAAATGAAGATTTATCAACCAGAAATTGAACAAGATAATAACCGACGGTTCCAAATGGTCGACTTTTTAGTTAGATAATTCTCCAAACACGTGAAAACAATAGCTATTATTTAGTAATAAAGAAGCCACAAACTATCAATACTGTTTTTTTTGTTGTTTTTTTTTATATAACAATAGAAATTTAGAAATATTATAGACGACGGGCAAATATTATTGTGGTGTCCCAGTTTAGGAAATTATTTTTATTACGTTTAAATCATATTATATTCAACATTCTTAGATTGATCATATTTTGACATTTAAAAAAAATCAAAGCTTTTTTTCTATGATAATTTTTTATATCAATATTCAATTTGGCTGTGTAGTGGAAAAACGAAATGAAAAATAATAGTTTTTAAAAATAATTTAGAATATTTTATAATGTGAATTTAACTTCAAAAAGAATGTATTTTACTGTCAGGTACTGTAAATTTGGATCATTAAACAAAGGCACAAAATCCCGTTAGGGTAACTCTTTTGTATAAGAGAATTCCCCCGCGAGAGAGAGAGCAATTCCAAAGAAGAGAGTCTAATATTAGCTTTAAAAGAGTAAAGAGTACACAGTCTTAACTCAGCCTTCAAACCATACGGGCATTCTACTTCAGAAAGCCAGAACACTTCAGGAATTGCTCTCTTAGTATCAATGCCAGTTATAAGTTAAAACATAAGAGTTTAGCATCTAATCTAGATTAATTAATTGATTTATACTTAATCGCTGTGATATTATAAAGCTATTTTAATTCAGTTAGAAAATATATTTATTTCATAATCAGTGGTACAATCTTAATCATTCATAATACTTCTATATTTTCCTCAAACATATTTAGAAGCCCTTTATTTTACAACACTGCTCACGCCACAAGCTACCTACACACACCAACACATTACAGCTGAGATAAAGCAAACAAGCCCTCATACGAAAGCTAGTGCACTTGCCTTGGTTGCGAGGATTTAGGGTTCGGATTCCTGTGAAAACAAAGATGGGGTTGATCTAGCACAAAAGTGACAAGCTACAGTTGGTAGTGAACCTAGGATAATAAAAGCAAGAGCTAAAACGGCGAGGTAACCGTAGCTAGCTTACCAGCACCACCATCCCCAAATAAAAATCGCTTTCTGGTTAGTCATGGTCCTTCATGGGCTGTTGCGTCATAGGTTACGTTAAAGAAAGCAACTCATACGTCTAGCCTTAGAAAAAAAAAAAGAAGCGCAGAAAAATTGAAAAGATAAGCTCATTTTTAATTCATAGTTTATTAATCATCACATTATGTTGTATAAGAACATTATCCACCTATTCAACTATTTTTTAAGGACTTTCAAATATATTAGGTATTACTTTATAAATTTGATAACAATTGATAACTAGATATTTTCCAGAAAAATGAAACAAAACTTAAAAATGTTTGGATTAACATTTTTGCAGATATTCGATTCTTGTAATACAATAAGATAAGGGAGTACTCCTGGTTAGAGTACTGTCTCTCACGAGGAGGACCGGGGTTCGAGTCAAGCTGTGCTGTCCTTGTAGACAGTGTTATCTGAAATGAGAGAACACTGTCCGGAAGCCGGCAGTGCACTGAGAAGGCTCCGGACGCCAATGACCGTAGATGTTGGTGTCCCTTCAATAAATAAAAAAATATATATAATAAGATCGTGTAACTGATATTTTAAAACAGTCCTCGATATACTTGAGAGATCGACTAAAAACTCGTACAACTATTTCATCATGCCAGGGTGACTATGCGAATAAGAATGCTATTATATCCAAACTGTTCTGCTGTACACCGGAGATATACAAGAGCTCAGAAAATAGATCAATCGTGTTATAATTGAAAGAGTAGAAACTGCATGAAAATACATGATAAACCACAAAGAACGCACCGACTTGCTGACGTAAAACAAGGTGTTAGAAACAAGAATACTATTAGTTTATATTTAGAATAAGTAACTAGAAGTTAAAGGGCAAAAGATAAAATAATGAAGTAACAGCTAAGAGAAATACAAATCACATTAAGAAGTGGTTTCCATTACTTTCATTTGAATAGTTTAATTTTTCTTAATTAATTTATGATAATTTTTAATCCAAAGAGACTTATTTTTACTTTTTGTTCTTATCTGGTCCTAACTTGATAAATGGTGGAATATAAAGTGGCAATTAAAAATTTCAAATTAAATATGAAAAGTTCCTGAAAACTATTAATCAGTTTTAAAAAAATCTGAGTTTTAAATATACACGACTTTCTCATACTGCAATGCTCGAAGTTCTGATTGACTTTTATGTATTTACTAAATTGCTATACCTAGTATTTTTACAGTTACAGATGGGAACAACCCATCGTATCAACAAATATTTCAAATAAAAGTTAAATGAACTGGAGGAATTATTGTTCGATCCACCCATTTGTATAATTTTTTGAGAATTGTCGAAGTTTTGGGAGCAGGAAGTAATAAAAAAAAAAAACACTGTTTTTTTATTACTTCCTGACCCAATGTACCGTACTGATTTCGACGGGAATCTTTCCCGAAACGTTTTGGAGAAAACTAAGAAGGTTGTTTTTTTTTTTTTTTTTTATTACTTCCTGACTTAAAATCTCGACAATTTTCGGTAAATTCTAAAGTTAATATGATTTTCAAATCATTAGGCATTAAAATTATAAAGATCTCCTGAAGAAGGACACTCATGGTATCCGAAATGTAGAGCAACAAAGAATTCTTTTTACTTTAAAAACTTCTCTGGCCATTGCCATATAAACATCTCATTATATATAAGATTAAGATGTTTATCACTATTCAATAAATGCACACATGCTCGGATATATATAATGCAAGCATGAAAAATCTTTGGAAAAGTTCTCCAAAAAATCTCGTGAAAAAATAAAAAAACTCATTTTCCAGTTATATTTCCGGGGTTTTCTTCAAATTTAAATCTTTTAAAATTTAATTCATGCTTCTTCACATTGTGTAATTAAGTGGACAAGTACGATAATTCAAAATAGTCCGTTAGATATAAATCTGAGGTATCGCTCTCCTTAAAAACCCCAAAAAAATCTATTTTCCCCAAAAAAACGTTTGAAGTATTAAGACATGTGCAGATAGAATCCAAAATTTGAAGAAAATTGGTGGTGCCATTTTGAATAAAATCGCAAAAAAAAACAAAAACCTCAAATAAAATAAAACCATACAAATAATGTAATTCAATTGATAGTTTTTTACTGAAACCTTTATCATATCGAATCCCCAAAGTAAACAGTATGTGTACTAGGATCCGAAGAGAGGGATTTAAAGCAGAGAGAGAGAGAGAGACAAACTTAGGCAAACTAGAGTGAGAGACTCTGTATATATACAGCTACGCTAGCTCTACAAGTGAGAGTCTTTAGAACAGTTTATACATCATTACAACGCGTCAGCAACCAACTACTACCCTTCTCTTTACTCAGTCTAAATCTCTCGCTACTAATTTCTATTTACGTGTAAAGTCCTGGCACTTTTGGGTCTCTAGTTAATTATACATTCTTCAGCATTCATTCTAACTTATTCCTCACTCATTTCTCTCTTTCTGAAACCTATTAGTACCAGCTGTATATATTCAGAGTCTCCCACTCTAGTCTGGCCTAAGTAGCGTGTGGGATTCTCAATTTCTCTCCCTCGCTCTCTCTCTCTCTCTCTCTGCTTTGGATCCGTGTCTTCGGGGATCCTATTACACCAAAGGATTAGAGATACTAACTAGTCAATCGGTAGAGGGACTTTACTTATATATATTTATAGGTTTTTCTTTACCCTTATCTCTACTAAAGATATTTAACATTTCAGATATATTTGGTTTGAATTGTTTTTAAGTAATTTACAAGAAAACTGATGATCCAATCATTGCAACTTTTTGTTTGTTATCCAAGCTTTCGGATATATATTCTGCCTCCATTTTCAGGGAATAAACACTACTTATTCTCGCTAGCCCTGCAAGGGACAGTCTTTAGAACAGTTTATACAGCAGTTACAAGCGTCAGCAACCAGCCAACCTGGCAGTTTTGTGCTTCTCTTTTATTATACAGTGTTCAGCATTCATTCTAGCTTATTTCTCAAAAACCGTTCCACACTCATTTCTCTCCTTCTAAAGCCTATTAAAATAGGAATATCAAGTGTGTGTTTTGTTTTTGTTGTTTTGTTTCTAAGTTTTTCTGTTTCTGTTGTTCTTTAACACAAACACACGAAGCAATCACTAAAAAAAAAAACATTTGTTTTTATATTTAGAAAATCTCAAACAAAAGTACTTCCGGTAAATACTCAAATTTCGAAATTCGACAGACTAACTATTGGAGAAAATACTTAAAATTACAACAGATCTCGAAAAAAGAAGTTTATTTCATTTTTGGTTTAACAAATCAAAATGAACCAGCCAAATTTGAATTAATTTTATATATTTTGCAGAATATTTATAAAACACAACCAAAAACTATATCAGAATTATATTTCAACTACAAGAACCTTCTTCTAAACCCCCCATGTCGGCTTTAAAAACAAATTTTTAAAATTCACTTATATGAAAATTAGGACAGTATTATAAAAAAAAAAAATTGTATGAAAAATATAATATTGGGCCAATTAAATATCATTTCAAATAAAACAATTAAAACAATTTCAATAGCTTTAACAATAAAATCGAACAACATTTTTGTCCTTATCTTTTCCTTAAATTTTTTTATCTTCAACGTAATTCTTCAGAGTATTTCTCAACTATTCATTGCTCGACCCAAAAGAATAGTAGTAACTATAGTTTAGAATTTTCCTTGCGAAAGCGTTTCCAATGGGCCTCCATTATGAATTTGTTCTGTATCATCTTCAATTGCTGGCTTATTGTTCATGGTTATTGTGTAATGTAATAATAATTGTGTATTGTAATGTTTTTGGACCTTAACTGGTGGCTATATGTCGATGTGCTATAATACTCTTGTTTACGTTTAGGAATATCCCAGCAATTTTAGTGAGAATCGTATAGCATTTATGATCCAAAAGGTGATTAAAAAAAAACAATGCAATGTAGGAAAGAAGCTAACTTTAAAGTCAGATGTCCATTTTGATAATATTTAGGACATTGTTATTTCCATTTTTTGCCGTATTTTTTTTTTTTTCATCTCTAAACAGTGATATTATATTTTTATTTATCGATATTGAAAATAGGTATACGTTTATAAATAACGAAAGCATAGAATACCTTTTTACCCCCTTACCTTTTTATTACAGAAATTTCCTTCTTTTACCTTCATATTAATGTGACTTTTCTCTTTTCAAATACATAATAATATATAAAAGGAGAATAAAGAAAAAATTTGTAGAAATCGATGGAAAGATATATAACAAATAACGATAAGAAGTTTAACTATAAAAGTATAATTAAGGTTAATTTAATAAAAAGATCTAGCGTGAAAACTAAATTTGAAAAAACTCTCAATATTTTCTCTTAGTCCAATTTACATAGTTACATATTTAGCAGTTTTTCGAACTAATTTTTCAATATGCGGACTGCGCCAGAGAACATTACATGTTAAAAATAACTTGATATTTTGCATTTTTTTATAAAAAAAAAAATATTTATAGAATAATTTGATAATTTATAAAATACCTATGGAGGAAAAATTAGTAAAATATTTCCAAACTAGAAATTATTATAGAAATCACAGTGTAGAAGGGAAGGTGTCAAATGTGGGCATAATTCTATATTCCTGATTGGCCTAAATTTCACGGCCACATATTTGACACTACAATGGGTACGATGAAGGGAAAGAAAATGGTTTGGTTCAGATTAATAAACTAGATATAGCTGAACCGTGTATAATGAAAAAGTGGCACTGACTGCCTGGACCTTACACTAAAATGACAGAGAATGGTAGAGAGGTAAAGAGTAGGTAGATGACACGTTGTGACTGCCGAGTGAACTCTGCTATATTTATTTATTCTGTACAGCAATAACAGTCACTTAGACCATAAAAATTGCAGTCAAATACAAGGAAAAAAAGTATATATTCACAAGAGAATAAATAAAAATTATCACAAGATTATACATAAATACAAATAAATAAACTGCACACAAACACTAGGAGATGCAAAGATTTTTAATATAACTTTTATTAATATAAATTACATTTTTTTCAGAGGGGATTAAGTTATTCCAGCTTCTGCAGCAACGAGTGATTAGATCTCTGTTGGCTGAATGTTTAGATGCTGAGATTGGTAGTGCAAATGTCGAAGTCTGTCTCAGTCTAACGGGAGGCACATAAAAAGGAAGGCTTTCTAATAATCAATGATTCTAATAAGATTTCCTTTGAGAGCCTTTCATTTCTCCTCAGGAAGTAGACAAACTTATTTTGAAGCCTTTCGATTCTCTTGATGCCCTCAGCAGTATATGGAGACCATATAATAGACGCATATTCGAGCTTCGAAGGGACTAGTGCGTTGTACAAAACCAATAGAGCCTTTACATCAACAATTTCCCTGCAGTGCCTCCAGAGAAAGCCTTGAAATTTAGATGTTTCCCTGCATACATAGTCTATGTGGGAACTCAATGTCAGACCTGAGTCCAGCAGGACACCCAAATCTTTTACAATTTCAATTCTCGTGACCTTTACCTCACCCAGATAGTAACTGTCTCTGACATGTTTTGCCTTCCTGGTGAACGTTATTACTGAACATGTATCGATATTTAACTCCATACGATTATCTGTGCACCATTTAAATACCTCTGAAAGCTTATATAGCTATATATGACCGTAACATCTCCCGCCGCTGTATTTAAGCAGTTTCTCCCACTCTAGTCCCAGAGAGTGGTCCTGTCATTTTTGTCTCTCTCTCTCTCTCTCTCTGCTATGAATCCCTCTCTTAGGATCCTGTTATATCAAATGACAGGACCACTCTCTCGGACTAGAGTGAGAGAAACTGCTTAAATACAGCGATGGGAGATATACAAGGGATATATGGATAGCAGAGTTCACCCGGCAGTCACAACGTGTCATCTATCTTACTCTTTATCTCTCTACCATTCTCTGTCATTTTAGTGTAAAGTTCAGGCAGTCAGTGTCACTTTTCATTATACAGTGTTCAGCCATATCTAGTTTATTTAATCTAAACCAAACCATTTTCTCTCCTTCATCATACCCATTATATTCTACGAACATACACTAAGCAGCACGCTCAAATTTTTCACATATGAAAATTTCTTCAGGAGAGGAGATGATGTAATAGGATCCTAAGAGAGGGATCCATAGCAGAAAGAGAGAGAGAGAGAGAGAGACAAAAATGACAGGACCACTCTCTCGGACTAGAGTAGGAGAAACGTATCATCTGCCTTACTCCTTTACCACTCAACCATCCAGGCAGTCAGTGTCACATTTTGATTATACAGTGTTCAGCCATATCTATTTTATTAATCTGAACCAAACAATTTTCTTTTCTTCATCATACCGATTATAGACACCACACCTTCACTTCTACATTTGTGATTGGTTATTTATTTATAGCTACTTATTTGTATGAAAAATCAGTTAAGAATTTTTTTACTAATTTTCTCTATGTAGGTATTTTACAAATTATCAAATTGTGCAATAAAAACTTTAATGAAAAAATCCAAAATTGTTTTTATGGAGAAAATTGCAGAAAACTGAAAAAACGATTTAACTGTACAAACGCATTCCGTTCAACTGATTTTTCTTTAAACTCCGAATATTGTCAACATATTTAATTCTAATTAATATTATTCAGATGATAGAATTGTGTAATAAACTAAAATAAATAAAGAAAGAAAGTAATCATAGTATTTTTGAGGAAAACATCCCCCTCCACCACAGGCCACCATAAATAAATTTTCTCGGAGAAATGTTTCGAATAAAAGTTGTAGCTCTTTGTAAGAGTAGTTAATATACTAAGTTTAAAGAAAATAGTTGAAGCTTTTTTTAAAAAAAATCGCAGAAAACTGAAAAAATGTTTAGTAAAAAAGCACTTCCGGTCAACCGATGTTTTTCTAACTCAGAATTTTGGCAACATATTTGATTCTACTTAATAATTTTTAGATGATAGAATTGTATAATAATCTGAAATAGCACTTTAGAGGACAACCCACCCACCCCACACCGTTAAAAGTTCCATTAAATGCATTTTTACGGAGAAATGTTTCAAATCAAAATTGTAAGATATTGTATGTGTAGTTAATATACCAAGTTTAAAGAAAATCGTTGGAGCCATTTTCGAGAAAATTGCAAAAAAGTGAACAAACCATTCAGTAAAGTGGTATATCCGGTTGAGGAATTTTTTCAGATAACGTACTGTCAGATCCTATGGTGATACCTAAACGAAATATGAAGTTTGAACTTTCTACGATTTTTCGTTTTTGAGCTATCCTGTTCGCATACATACATACATACACACAGTTACACACAGACTCACATACACACAGATCATCTGCTAAAAACCACTTTTTTGGACTCAGGGGACCTCAAAACGGATATTTCCGGTGAAAACCCGATACCGACAATTTGACTCGATTACAATACTTCCTCTTACTAGTAGTAAGAGGAAGTAATTAGTAGAGTTGCGGTTCTTATTGATAGATTTTGACCGAAACCTTTGTGTTATATGGCAAGGTCATCATCATCACCATCAGCATAATCGATCCTCGTCTTCCGGCTAAGCAGTAGGAGGAGGCTGTTTAACTAATTGTCTCTCCATCCAGGACAAACTCAATTCTTCTTCTCCACTCCAGTCCTCTTTTCCTAAATGCTTCCTATACTCCGTCTCCCCAGTTCAATCTTCGTCTTCCTCTGTCTCGCATGCCCTCTACTTTCGTCCTGTCGGTTAAACACTGACGACACGGTTAGATTCCATACCTAACCACCACTCGGTGTCCTAAAACCATCTCAGTCTGTTTTGCTCTATGATATTAATGGCGGCCTGATTGTTGCGTTTCGTCGAATTCTATCTTTCCTTAACTAACCTTTTAAGTACCTCACCTCCATGGAGTGAATTTTTTTTATTTATTTCTTATTGCCAAGGTTCATTACTCACAAGAATAAGTAATGTTTTCAGCTCAAAACAGCCACGAAAGATAAGGAATAAGTGGCGAATCAATAAAACCAGAGGAAAGTTTCAAGTACGTGGGTGCGCACCTACGTGAAAATGGTTGTATCGTTGGTAAAATAACCGAACGGATAGGTGCAGCAAGCAGGATGTTAAAAGCCATTAAAAGAGGTTTTCTGAACTGAAAAGAGGTATCAAAATAATGAAAATTGCTCATTATTTTTGTTTTTATACTCATATTTATCTTCCTCAACTGTTCTGCAGAATCCTCAAATTATGGTGAAGATCCTTGTCTTTATTGACGAGTATAACCAAGACATCGGCGAACGAATGATAGGCTCATTTTTCTGAGATTTAAGTGTCCCAGGTGGAATTTCTTCATTTTCTGGTTTGCTTGTTTGATTACTAAGTACCAAGATAAATAGTAGGGGACTGAGATTGCATCCTTGGCGAATTCCTACTCCTGAGGTATTATTAGAAATCCGTTATATCCCAAGTTATTATTTCAACGGAACATCGAGTTTGAGCACCAAGCAATTTTTTTTTTAATTTTTTATATATTTTGTTCAAACATAATCAGACAGACAGAGACCAATCGCTTAAAAAATTTCAAAGACACATATATTTCTGGTGAAAAACCCAAGTTAGAAAATTTTCCACATCATAGGAATAACTAACTATCCTGTTAACAAGGAGTAAAGAATACAAACCAACAAGTCTCTAGTGTAACAGAAACATTACGTTGACGTGAACTTTCTGCACGATTGGAATTTACTCTGACGATGGATGAAAATCTGAAACCGGTCAGGAATAAATAAATATACATGCTACGACGGATAGATCACACAAGGTGGGGGACTATCCAAACTGTTCCTAGCCTCAAAGGGATTAAAACAGGGTTGTTGTCTGGCCCCATCTCTTTTTAAAATTTATTTAGAGAGACTCCTGCAGGACTGGATGAGATGTCAAGGAATGGGCTTACCAGCGCACAATGAGTGCCTTAGCTCCCTACTTTTTGCAGACGATCAACTGGTGATGCTCAGGACAGAGAGGATCTGGAATTTATGTTAAGGAGATTGAAAAGCCAATATGAACAATGGGGCATGAAAATAAATTTTCTAAAAACGGAATACATGGTGGTCGGAGGAAATACACAAGAAGATTTGGAAGTGGATGGGTACAAAAATCAAAAAAGTGAAAGCTTTCAAATATTTGGGCTCGATTCTTGTTGAGGAGGGCGGATGTAGTGCGGAACTGTGGGCAAGAAGCGGACCGGCCAAGAAAATTTGTAAGAATGCTTCACTCCATCCTTTGGAACACAGTATATCCAGGGAGAATGAAAGAAGGTTCTTCTC